>OX104065.1:139794428-139812752 GCA_944474145.2 Dicrocoelium dendriticum | reverse complement strand
ACATCGTAGTGCTCGCCGGGGACTTGAAGGCACAGGTCGGTAGACTTGAAGTTGACGAACGTGAACTCGGTGGTCAACACAGCCATGGCACTCGCAGAACAGACAACAATGATCGATTACTTCAGCTTTGCGCCGATCACGGCCTCCTTCGGTCGAGCACTAGCTTGCTGGGATTCTGGCGCCAACGCTCCACCTGGAGGCCCTCATCGCCTAGCCAGTCGTGGACACAAATTGACCACATCGCCATTAGCTATCGCTGGCGGGGTAGCATACAGGATTGCAAATCTATCTGGAGTACTTATCTCACTTCGGATCACGCGCTGGTGTGGGTCAAGGTTGCGCTATGTTTTGATGGCTCCCAGCAGCGTCGCAAGAAGCGGCTTGACGTAGCTAAGCTTTCTACCCCAAACGTTCTCCACGCATTTCAGGATGCCTTGGCCACACGACGGAAGACTGCCCTATGCACGGACATTGAAACACACTGAGCACACATCCGTGGCACCATGTACAACTCCGCAACCATCGTCTGTGGCTTCACCAGTAGTCCTGTTAAGCACTGGATTTCTGCATGATTCCTTCCTCGAAGCCCGTCAAGCAATTCTTACTAGCGTTAAATCCTATTCACTACGCAAGACTACTAACACTGATCTCAAACAGCTTCTCCGGGAAGATCGCGAGGCCTGGTGGACGCAGCGGGTTATTGAGATGGAGCAAGCGGCCACCTCGGGGAATTTTCGCAAGCATTTCCTCCTGTTCCGGTCTACTGGTGGCCAAAAGCCGATTGTACGCGAACTTTTACTCGAAACTAATGGCGAGCCAATCCACTCAAAAACGTCGAGTCGAGCGTTGGACCGATCACTTTGAACAGCAGTTTAATTGGCCAGCAGCACCAATGAGTTCCCATTCTGAAGCCCAGAGCGCTCCCTGGCGTGTAAACGCTTCACCACCATCCGAGGCTGAGGTTGCCCACGAGGTTCGCCTCTTAAAGCGCTACAAAGCCCCTGGCCCTGATGAACTCCCTCCGGCTGTTTTCAAAGATGGCGGCCCATCACTTGTTCAGAAGTTAACTTCTCTCCCCCAAGAGACCTAAGTCAATGAAGTTATCCAATCTGATTGGAGCCTAGCGGATATCGTGCCCGTCTTCAAAAAGGGTACCCGAACTGACTGCGCCAACCACAGAGGGATTAATCTCATCTGTGTTGCTTCTAAGGAGCTCGCAGCTCTGCTTCTAAGGAGGCTCAGCCTGGTACGCGAACAGAGCATACGTGAAGTGCAAGCTGGGTTCCGCTCAGGTCGAAGTTGCATCGATCACATCTTTACACCCCGCCAAATACTCGAACGTCGTCAAACATTTGGCCAGCCAACGATCGTTGTCTTCTTAGACATACGAGCCGCGTTTAACTCAGTCGGCAGAACTGCTCTCTGGAGTTGTCTACTGAGTAGGGGAGTGCCCGAGAAGTGTGTCACCTTACTTCAAGCCATTTACTCTCAAACTTTGGGCCGAGTGCGGGTGTATGGCGGACTTTCTCTCCCCTTTGGTAAAACCAGTGGTGTAAAACAGGGTTGCCCAGCATCCCCCTTCTTGTTCACTTTCGCTATAGGCGAACTCTTTGAGTGTCCTCTGAAGAACTGCGAACCCAGCGGCGTCGAGCTGCTTCCGGGGGACCGATTTCGGGATTTGGAGTATGCAGACGACATCGCCGTAATCTGCGTTTCCTCACAGACCGCCCAAAATGTTCTGTGTAGGTTGGAGATATCTGTCTCCCAGTTTGGCATGACCTTCGCACCATCGAAATGCAAGGTTTTTTGCAGGACTGGTTAGGCGCTGCTGCTAACCTTACCCTTCTAGGTCATTCATTAGAAATGGTTGGCAAGTTCGTTTACCTCTGAACTTGCCTCAGCGCTTATGGTTTACCGGATGAGGTTTCTTTGCGCGTCTCTACAAATTGGGTTGTTTTTTATCAATCTCCGTCATCTCTGACGTCGAGGTGATCCGGTTCTAGCTCTGAAGGGCCGAGTTTACAATACCACAGTGAGAGCGGTTCTCCTCTATGGCTGCGAGACTTGGCCTGTTCGCGCAAAGGATGTTGAGAGGCTGTCTGTTTTTGATCACCGCTGCCTTCGGAGCATTGCTGGTGTACGATGGCAACATCACACTAGGAATGAAGATATTCGACGAAGGATTTTCAGATCAGACAGACTTTGTCGGCCACTGAGCAGTATAATTTCTCTGCGCAGACTTCAATGGCTTGGGCACGTACTCCGTATGCCTACTCATCGCTTACCTCGCCGTGCCCTCTTCGCGCACGCAAAAGTCGGCTGGAAGCGAAACCAAGGTGGCCAACATATAACTTAGGCCAGGAGCATGAAGGAGCTAACGTCAAAGTTAGCCGTGGTCGGGCGCTCTCGGCTCTTTGGCTGGAGTGCGAAGGATTCGGAACACAGATGGCTGGAAACGTTCTCGGATATGGCGAGAAATCGTGCACAATGGCGAACTTGTTGGGACTCACTATTCCCATGAAAATCGGTTTTTTTTCTACTTTCTTATGATTATTGTATTTTTTATACGTTGTGGCACTATGCCAATTCTACTATTAATGTTGGAAGTTTGTGAGTAGGGTAAAGTTTGTAGAAAGTAGAAGTCACGATTAAAATTCACGCACAATAATATGCCTCGACGGGGAGTCAAACCCCGGTCCACGCATTTCCGGTCCGCTGCTCTACCACCTGAGCTACCGAGGGCTGACGATTAGGTGCGCAACTTTTAACACATGACTTCTGCTTGGTGCGCGACGTATTGCCAATGGACTCACAGTACCTGTCCTGATGTTGCAGATTGGCTCACTCACACGTCACTTCCCAATGGACCGAAGTACCTGTCCTTCAAATGTCCAAGGGGCGATGGTAGATTAAAGTAGATTGTACTATTGGCCGTTCTTAACATATATATATATATATATATATATATATATATATATATATATATGGTTAGCGACATCCGGTTTTGGATTTGCCTGTCACTGTGGCCAGCCATAAGAAGCCTGCGCCTACAGAGGTATCATGGGTGGCTTCGCTGCACCACCCACAGCTCCATGCACATGCCCCATATTCAGTGTAAACCCGAAGGAATAAGACCGGGAGGCATGCGGATGGGAACCACGTTTCATCAACGGAGCCGACCCTCACTCCTTCACAGGCAAACACAAGCACGCTGTATCTGGGGAATCAGACGCATACAAGGCGGTGGCTAAACCGTAGTCCGCTCCACACTGATTGCATAGAACCACTCTTCAAGCCTAGCACGGCCACAAGAACCGTGCACCCCGTCCCCTCCAGGAACGACCAACTGTGTCCTAGAGCCAGTATGGACGAGGTAGTGGGCAATAGATAGGTAGGCACCTTGTCTACATGCCCATCAAGCGCAGCCACACCGGGGATATCAAGCAACAGCCAATCACTTGAAACGACAAAATGAAATAAAACAAATCCAATAATGCATACAGATGCGGTGGTGTAACTCTTCGCTAAATTAGCATATGAAGTAACTTGGTTAGCAACGACTCCGCGATAAGTAAAATATCTCCACACTTTACTTTAAAATGCTACAAACGCAACAAAGTTACTGAGGATAAGCCCAATTAGCGTAAGCAATGAGGCCAGTTAATAGAAGACTATTCAGGTAAGCGGAACAAACCAAATAAAGTGCAATGAAATATATATGGTTGGGGGCATCCGTGTCCGGATTTGCCTGTCACTCTGGCCAACCACAGAACGCTTGCGCCTACAGAGGGATCATGGGTGGCTTGCGCTGCACCACCCACAGCTCCATGCACATGCCCCATATCCAGTGTAAACCCGAAGGAATAAGACCGGGAGGCATGCGGATGGGAGCCACGTTTCATCAACGGAGCCGGCCCACACTCCTTCACAAGAAAACACAAGCACACTGTATTTGGGGAATCAAGCGCACACGAAACGGTGGCTGGACCGTAGTCCGCTCCACACTGAGTGCATGGAACCACTCTTCGAGCCTAGCACGACCACAAGGACCGTGCACCCCGTCCCCTCCAGCAACGATCAACTGTCTCCTGGAGCCAGATGGACGAGGTAGTGGGTAATAGACAGGTAGGCAACTTGTCAACATGCACATCAAGCGCAACTACACCTGGGATGTCAAACAACAATCATTCGAAATGCCGATATCGAATAAAATAAACGCATATGACGACATAGATACTAGCTAAATGAGCATATGGAAGAAATGGGTTAAATATGAGTGCGCGATAAGTACAAAGTGTCCGAAAGTTATTTAAAACGTACCACGCGATACGATTACGCAAGTTTACCACAATTTGCATGAGCGACGTGTGTACGTTGTTAGAAGATTATCAAGTACACAGAACAAACCAACTAAAATGTAATGAATTTTATCCATATTAAAAAGACCTAATTTAAGTGTAACTTAGTTTAGCCCAACTGCGGTGAAGAAGCATCATGAATGCGACATCAGCCTCAGCATGGGGCATATATATACACATATACATACATACATACATATATATATATATATATATTGCACGTTTTGCGATTCGGGGGTCTGACATACCAGTAGTCACACAGGTTCATGCATAAACGTTCAGGCACAAAAACTACACGAAGGCTGATGTAGAGAGTGAGGGTCACTCGGTCACCTCCTTTGATCGAGGTTCACGATCAAGAGAAGGGTTTGTTGTAACACGTGCTGCTTGCATCATTCGGTTGCATTAGAATGATTACAGTGTTGTCTGAACATTGTCCAGTCGCCTTAATCATTTCTTGCCAGCAGATTGCTGATTATCTGCTTAAAATATAGGTGTCCAATTCGGTTTGCGAAATATTCAATTTGTTTTTCAAAGCATCCATTGTGGTTTGCAAAACGGCCATTTTGTTCTACCAAACGTCCAAAGTGGCTTGCAAGGCGTCCAATGTAAGGTGAAATTGGTCTATTATGATTTGAACAAATGTCATCTAGCTTTGGAGTGTCATTGTGAGGCACTGGTTTTGTGAATGGATTGCGATGCGCAATCTCAATGTGAACCGCTTTTCTATCGAAAGTAAACCTGGAACCGCAATTGATGGAGCAAATGGGTAATAATCCGGTTGTCCCCCTGTCACTCTGTGGGCTTCCGCGTATTTTTGTGGGTGTGTAGGCGAACCTGTGCAGCTGCACAACTGTTGGAACACTGTAGGCTATCATGACCACGAAACCCAGTCTGGCTTTACTGGCTTGCTGCTGTACTTTGCTTTTGAGAGGAGGGGGTTAAGGCGATTGAACGATATTCAGGTGATATTGTGGTCATGCAAATGCTACGTAACTGCGTAAGCAGTGGGCGATTGTGCACGCTTTTCTCTTGATCATAGGCGTCGTTCATCCCCATCGAAGCCGGTGACCCAGTTCCCCCTGTCACTCCCTGGGCTTTTGCTTATTGTGTGTGTGTGTGTGTGGACAAACTTATGCTGTTGCTGGACTATTAAAACAGCGTGGGATATTATGACTCCACCAAACACAGCATAGCTCTGCTAACCTTGTGTTGCACGAAATGATCAAAATTGGCGACGAAAGAACGCATCTCCGATGCTGCGGCGGTACAAGCCGAGGTCATCGGCACAGAAAGCGATCTTCAACAAGCTTTTGTTCGTCAACAACAAAACCACCCACCAGGCTACTGAAGTCGCCGATGTCAGCAATCGGAAATAAGTCCATACCTACCACGTAGATAAGCTACAGAAGAGCACAGACCTTGCTCACTCATATCCCCTGCTGCAACAACCCTACATGAACTCGTAAAACTGCGGAGCAACGCGTTCAATTACGTCGTAGAAAGCGTGCTTAGCAACGTTAGCACTTCAGTAAAGGGAAATCACAAACAAACAGCGTCTAGTACTATTTCGTTAATCAACGGGCTGTACACAAACGGCTGCTCAATGGAATCCAATCTACCAACGATGACTCAGTCTTGGAGCTGCGAACGATGCCTACCCAAGCTTGACTAGTGAGTGCCGCACCAGTGTCTCCGACTGCATGCAACGGATAGCGATGGGACAAGCCGGGCGCAGTTAATTCAGTAACCTCATTATGGTCATTGACACTAATTTCTGACACACAACGTACGACAATACCTAGTATGTCCAACATGCGTGCGAGTGCAGCCTGTTAACCTATTTTTCTTCGGGTGCGAACATTAAACGCTGCTAAGGAAACGGGACAGTGTGATTTTATAAGGGACTGTTGCTGATAGGCTTCCAGTGGATGGCGCGGGAAGGTGGCTGCAGATGATTCGACTCCAGTGTCACTACGACTGTTATTAATTAAACTGTGAATCACAAAAGAAAGGTTAGTGATGGGGCTTGGGAAGAGAGTAAGCAAAATAGGTGGAACAGAAAGGAACTCACCAGCCGTAGCATGTTTTCGCTTATCCGCCCTGCTGTATGCAGCAGTTAAGGCGATCTTTGTAAATCTGCGTGACAGCCGATGCCGGATGTGATTAAAGTTCGAGGAAGCAATCATATTTCCTTCGTCATCGCTTTAATTACTAGTTGGCTGAGGCTGCTATTGACGTGACTTCAGTTTATGCTCATACACAGCGATCCTTCACTTGTCAGTTTTTTAATCGTTCCATCATTTCTTACATTATCAGCTAGCAGGTTCCCATTTCATTTGGTCCTATATCCTAGCTGCTTTTTCTGTTTTTGTTTTTTAACTAGCATCCTACTACGTACAAGTGCTTCCTCAAATAAGCACGCAAGGACTTAATGTGTCTAATGTCGACGCTTTACTGACGGAAACTCGCGAGAAGATGCTCGATTGTCTGGAAAATTTGAAGAAAATTCCTCCCCCTCGGTGATGATTGCACTCTCTATTCATTTACCGTCCCCTTTATCTGAGCTACAGGGTCCCCAGGTACTGCACAACCATACTACCTTATCCGTTTTGCCGAGATCGTATTTCATTCTTTGTCATTTTGTCGGTGCCTTGGTTTGGATTAAAATACTTATTAAATCTCTCATTTCCTCCGACACGGCGCATCAGCTTTTTATGGATTGTGGATCTTTTACTATGATACTTGCTTGTTGTCGCTCACAGGTTATAGTCTGCGTAAGTACGCACGAGGTCACAATATCCATAGTCAGCATGCGATTGCCGGGGGTCGCATAGCACCTAAACGTCGTCATACGAGGTCCCGGCGTAATGTAATGTAACAATGCTCTATCGCACCTGCACCACCGTATCGAACAGTCGGGAAACGCAAACCACATTTTCTATCATGAATGGTTCTACCAGATATAACTGATATTACATTCCATATGTCAGTGATGACAGACGAAAGCAGATATTGGTATGCTGTTGACTCCAAATGAATGGAAACCACGCTCATCACCCCATTCATTAGATTATCCCTAGTTTGACATTCTAAATAAATTTGTATATTTGCCGACGGACGGTACACGACCCCATAAGTGTATGAAGTACATGCGTTAGTTTATCGGATCACCTCAATCGCTGGACCCTAACTCTGTGAATTGCAGTTATCGCCTCTCAGACACATCGGTGCCTTTAAAGGTAACATTGAGGATTAGTTCCGCAAAACTAGCGTTGGTCCTGTTCATCTGCTTTGCATACTGCACATTTCCTTTCAATCGTAACTTCGAACTGCGGAAAAAAGGTGTTCCCACTTTGGTTCTATGACTAGTTGGGGCTTCGCTGGTATTAGCCTATTTCCTTTGTGCTCCATACTCAGATTCATGCACAACCGGGAGAAAATTCGCTAGCTATGTGATGCAAGGAATATGAGGCGTCCAACAGGTTAACCCATGCACAGGGAGGATCGCAAATTGTAGCGGTTTATCAGAGCGCAAACGGTGCTACAGACGTGCTGACGAAAGCTGAACTAACAGTTGACATTGTCATTATATCAGTCTGTCCTAACTGCAGCAACTACTACCGATGCATCCATGATGCTTCTTCACCGCAGTTGGGCTAAACCAACTTACACTTAGACTAGGTCTCTTTTTAAGCTGGATAAATTTCATTCCACTTCATTTGATTTGTTCTGCCTACCGGAATAATCTTCTATTAAATTTCCACGTTGCTTACGGTAATTGTGCTTATCTTCGTTAACTTTATTGTGTTTGTAGCATTTTCCGAGTCACTTTTGGACATTTTTACTTATCACGGCTTTGCTGCTAGCCAACATACTTCACATGCTAATTTAGGGAAGTGTTATGTCTGCATAGCCGTATTCTTTAACAGATATATTTTATTTGTTACTGTTATTTCAAGTGATTGGCTGTTGTTTGACATCCCCGGTGCGGCTGCGCTTGATGTGCATGTTGATAAGGTGTCTGCCTGTCTATTACCCACTACCTCGTCCATACTGTCTCTAGGAGATAGTTGGTCGTTGCTGCTGGGGACGGGGTGCACGGTCCATGTGGTCGTGCTAGGCTCGAACAGTGGTTCCATGCACTCAGTGTGGACCGGACTACGGTCCAGCCACCGCTTAGTGTGCGCTTGATTCCCCAAATACAGCGTGCTTGTGTTTGCCTGTGAAGGAGTGTGGGCCGGCAGTTGGGCTAAACCAACTTACACTTAAACTAGGTCTTTTTCAGCTGGATAAATTTCATTCCGCTTTATTTGGTTTGTTCTGCCTCCCTGAATAATGTTCTATTAAATGGCCACGTTGCTTACACTAATTGCGCTTATCTTCGGTAATTTTGTTGCGTTTGTAGCATTTTAAGTAACTTGTGGACATTTCTTACTTATCACGGATTTGTTGCTGACCAACTTACTTCATATGGTAATTTAGCGAAGAGTTATGCCACCGTATCTGTATGCATTATTGGATTTATTTTATTTCAGCTTGTCGTTTAAATTGAATGGCTGTAGTTTAATATCCCTGGTATGGTTGCGCTTGATGTGTATGTTGACAAGGTGCCTACCTGTCTATTACCCACTACCTCGTTCATACTGGCTCCAGGAGACAGGTGGTCGTTGCTGGAGAGGACGGGGTGCACGGTTCTTGTGGCCGTGCTAGGCTCAAAGAGCGGTTCCATGCACTCAGTGTGGAGCGGACTACGGTCCAGCCACCGCCTTGTGTGCGCTTGATTCCCCAAATACAGCGTGCTTGTGTTTGCCTGTGAAGGAGTGTGGGCCGGCTCCGTTGATGAAACGTGTCTCCCATCCGCATGCCTCCCGGTCTTATTCCTTCGGGTTTACACTGGATATGGGGTATGTGGTTGGAGCTGTGGGTGGTGCAGCGCAAGCCATCCATGGTCCCTCTGTAGGCGCAAGCGTCCTGTGGCTTGCCACAGTGACAGGCAAATCCGAAACCGGATGCCGCCAACCATATATATATATATATATATATATATATATATATATATATATATATATATATATATATATATATATATATATATATATATATATGTATATATATACTTTTTGTCACTGGAGTGCAGATGTCTCCTTGGTTTGCGTTCAAGTCTAAAAGCTGAGTCTGGGTGGTGTTTGATCACCCTGCCTAGGTGCCCTTTAGTACTAGTCTTTCCGCTCTCGATTCGCACTACGTACGCGTATCGTCCCTTCATGAGAGCTTCAAGGACATCGAGGCTCGACTCTCGGTGTTTACTAGATTGGTACATTCAGAGCTTCTCACTTACTCTGAAGCATCCTAATCTAGAGTGCGGCAGGTGGTTTCATTTGGAGATCATTTTCAACGAATGTTCGGTGTTCTGAACCGTAGCCCGACTAGATGTGTCAGGGTCTATCAAGAGTGCTGGTACAGAGTAAGGACTGTGTGATAGACAAGGCGAATTAGGATGTACTGTTTTAAATCATTATATTCGCAGACAAACTTAATTCCATCTTAGGAAGGGATAGCTGAGGAAACTGGACAATTAGTCCATCTTCGGAGCTGGGAAATAAAACGGTTGATGAAGCACTCAGGAGAACATTTTCGACTGACGTGATTAATCCCGTCTATTTTCTAATTCACTTAATCCAGCTTCGGACGTCGACTGTGCACATTCCAGCTTAGACGAATTTCATGCGAACTGGCACTGTTGAAACAAGGTACCTAAACTAAGTAAAGAAATAAATGGCGTTATTTGGGTCTTGCTCTTCCCAAAACTAGCACACCACGACCGCACTTTCGTCCTGGTTTGCACTCGTCAGGTGGAGATAGCCTGAGCTGGGGTGAAACTCAGAGCTTACTAGTAGAGGTTGCGAGTCGCAACCCAATCACATAGCGTGCTCCCTAAATTCAGTTTTGAATTACTTTCCGCTGTGCGAAACGTTGCTCTCGGATCTCCGTAGCATGCTTTTCAGGGCGTCAGCAATGAACTACTAAGCTGAGTTCCACCCCAGCTCAGGCTATCTCAACCTGACGAGTCCAAACCAGGACGAAACCGCGGTCGTGGTCTGCCGGTGTTGGGAAGAGCAACACCCAAATATTTCCATTCCAGTTACGGTCCTCGAGATCGGAATGACCGATATTTACCTCAAAATGAACCGAGGTCTCAATAGAGGTTGCGAGTGGCAACCCAACCCCACAGCGTGTTCCCTAAATTCATCTTTGCAATAAATGGTATATTCTGGACAGTACGAAGCACGCTTCGTAGGCATGATCAAGGTAAAGCTACAGGGATAATCGGTCAATGTACAGAAACGTCACAAGTTTACCGATTACAGTGAATTTACGTTGCGTATCTGAAGGTATGTGTATGCAGGAATGTTGTCTGTATTTGTAGACATGTTGCAGCACTTGTAATTGTTTTCCGTCGGATCGTCTGAGTGCGAAAGAGCCAAAGAAATTATTTGAGGTAGATGAATGATGTCCACAAGTCGGGTAATATTGTTTGGAAAGGCAAGAGGCAGTGACTTTATTTGGTTGTCTGTCACATCCGCCACGTTGCAATGCTGTTGAACAGACTTTTGTGTCTTTTTATGGGGAGAACGCTTCCCAGGCGGTAACCCACCACGTCCTGGAACACTGCCGCCTAACCAGCCGATAGAACGAGATCTACCCGAACCACCTATGCGGCATCACGGGGAGGTTGTTCGGCTAGTCAGCCCTTCTGCCGTTGCTGAAAATTAGGCCGATCCACTTGTGATATGAATAATTTACTCCTAAGTTGACATGAAATCAGTATAACAGATGTTTTTAAAGTTTCCTCCGTGCCATTATGTTATGCTAAGGTGCTCGGTAAGCGTTTTTTGAAGACAGTTGTAACAATCACTATCAGGCTGGCCGAGCCTGAATTGTGCACGCAAACCCTCCTCTTGCTTTGGTCCCGAAACAGTTTCCTTATGTTGGATACTGGCGGCGTACCGTCTACTGCGAGGTGTGCTCCCGGTGAATCGACCTAAGTATTGGTCCAATTTACTGGTCTCGTTCAGATCTCTGTCGATTAGCAGTCTCCAACTCAGTTTTTAGTAGCATACTGTGTAGCCTGATTCTTTCTCGTAATTTTACTAACCTGATGAGAATTATTGGAAAGAGATTTCTTCGCTACTTGCACTTTTAATGTGTCTAACCGTTTCACATCGATACTGTTTGGCACAACCATGCAGCACAGTGATGATTTTGGCCATGACTCCGATCTCTGGGAAAGCTTAAACAACTGCAGTAGGTGGGTGACTGAGCTTGCTATCTATTATCTTGAAAATGCTGTTTACTATGGGATGCGATACTCTGGATGTTTTAAAATTTGCTTCACATATCCAACTTGCGATGAGCTAACGTGGGAATGAGTATACATACCCTAGGTTTCGTGTTTACCTATTTACTACTCCTGGCGGATGCGTCACCTATCAGCTTGTGCCGCCCGTTAATTAAAGTCGCATAACTTTACAATCTCCCTCTGTCACAGAGGTGAAACTGCCGACTCCCATGATGCACTTTAGCAGGGCGAGTCTGGCCAGTCCGTGTGAGTGGATGTCAGACAAGTTGCAGTGGCCAAACCAGAAGCTGATGAGATCCGGCATCAGCCATCACTGCGTTGCTATGCGCCTGACATGAAGCTGACGAAACCACACCTCATTGTTTCGGGCGAGCAATGCTGAGATTGACCAAGCGGGCAGCCAGTCAAAGGCCGATCAGCCAGGCGGCGCAACAAGGATTGGTAAGTGTGTCCTATAAATATCAACGCTCCTCTGACCCTATACATGCTTGTCGGCCGTGTTCGTATTCTATTTTCTCCGGGCTGGTTGGACGGTTGCGCACTCAGAGAGTGGAGCAAGGCGCACTCGTTAAGGGCTCTAGGCAAAAGGCGCGCACACGTCAGTACTCGCGAGCCTCGTACTATGGGAAGGTTGGTGAACGTCTGAGCCGTAGCAGAGCATAAGGCAGAGAAGAGAAGCGAGACCCAGCGGTTATAGCAAAGGCAACACGAACTAACGAAAGGCGGCGTTACAATATCCTCACCAACAAGGAAGCATCAGCAGTGCGGAGGTACGCTATGCCGATGCTTCGTTGTCACTCGTCCACTAACAGTCTCGTGCGAGCCAAGGATATTGAGATATCGCTCACACCTACATGCTAGAATTGGTGACCTTTCGGTCGTCGTTGAAGGCAGCGCGGCATTAAATTATCTGTCGAATATAGAGTGCATGTTCTCTTATGGTATGGATCATGAGCCTGGCCACTCTGTTTTGAGGCTTTGAGCGACTGTTATCGACCATCGGGTTTTGCTTAGTGTTTCTCTTGTTTTGTGTTGTTTTGCCGAACGAGCGATACTGGCGTTTGCAATCTAATGTTAAACGACCGGCTATGTGATGCAGTACAAGGTCAACTGTTACACTTGAACCACCTTGTGTCGTCTCAGTCTCATGTCTTTCGGGTATCTGTTGTCTACCGTACTCGACGGCATGTGTCGGTTCCGGGCACTGCGCCCATTTGAGTGCAGCTCCAACGTTGCCGACCGATGAGGCACCAAAAATTATGCTGAAGTTAGCCAGGACATTGTCAGATTAAATCATCCTATGTATCTGGTTGGAGGACTCAGGATCGACAACATCTGCGGCTAGTACTCTTGTCCATCATGACTCCGTCAGGAGGTCAGTGGCGCTCTTCCTTTTGGTTTCTTGCTTCTTTTTGACAATTTGGTCCTCTGCGGTTTGCAATTTCCCTAACTTCTCTTCCGATCACTTTGCGTCTGTTTTCTTTTCATACAGCTGGTTATTTTTCTCTTTATCAATGGAGCGGGCCATAATAACTAAAGCTTCCGCACTTCGATATTATGGGGCTTTGATTAATTAAGGGTTTTCTGCAGTAGCTACTAAATCAGGTAGTCCTCTACACACCCGGAAAAACACTAGACAGCCGTCTCGTCCTGTCGGGACTCGTCAGTAGTGCGCATTCTTCGACTCCATCAGGATCCGGACACATGTTCAGTAGCGGCTTACGCCAACAGCTTATGCCACTGACCCATGGAAGACGACCGCAGACCGCCTTTACTTACAAGTTGGCTGTGGTATGGCGCAGCTCATCCTCCACTATCTTGCATGTTAAAAATATCTTAAAACAAACAAATGTGCCATCAAAAGCATGACTGTAATGGAAGCGGATAGTTGCGTTCACTGAGGGGAAAAAATGAAGTAGCTATAATTCACTTCGCCTGATTAAGCTGTTGAGTCAAAAGCGAAACGTTGTACAGCATAACAAATACACTAACGGGTCGTTTGCCAAACCTTTTACAACGATAACTTCTCGATCAATTCTAAATATTTTCCAAGATATCTAACATACTTCTTGTTCCTTTTCTACATACTCGGTTGGCTGCCGCGGCAGTTTCTCCACTCACGTCTATGTAGTACAAATAAGCCGCGGCGAGGCGGATGAGACTCTGAGACTATTTAAAAACCAATAGAAACGTTTCTGTACAATTCTATCGAAGTATAAAAAATCAAAAACTTTTAACTGCGGATTGTCAGCGGTAGTCTTTAGTCAGTTAATCGTTTATCCTTGTTTGATTAAGAATTCGTCTTGGTATCATTATTTCTGGGGATAGGATATATTTTTCACATTGCATGTACACCGTTTCACAAAAGCACAGGTTTCCAAAATAATCGTCGATACTTGTCTTAAAACACTTCACAGAATCAGTATCTATTAGTCCTTCTGGTAGTGTATTCCATAAGTTTACGATTCTTTGTTCTATACAAAGTTGATGTGATACCCTGTTCAAGCATGGGACCCTGAATTTGTAGCGGTGTTCTCCAGTATTACAGGGTTCCCGCAGGGGAAATATTGACCGCAACGTGGAAGTGATTCAAGTTCTGTCTGCCTTAGTTGAGAATACCAGTTGGACGTTTCTAGCTAACTGCACCCCAGAACTAGCCTGGGAGACATTTGCGAACATCATCACGTCACTAGTCATAGAAGCCTCAACACCAAAAGTTTCCCAACATCCCCGCACAGCGAAATCATTCTTGCGAAGCCGGACGCGAAAATGCATGACTCTAAGGGATCGGGCATGGCGCACGTATAAACGCAACCCCAGCGCAGAAAACTGGACGGAATACGTTTCGCATCGCAACTACTGTGTGCTTTTGGTTCGCGAAGACAAGAGAACGCATCAGCAGGAGCTAGCCAAACGATTCTGTTCGAACAAAAAGCTTCTTTACAAACATGTGAATGGACTTCGCAAGGTGCAACGGGGAATCCCACCACTTAATACGATCAATGGGTATACACATACTGCGAAAGAGGCGGCCAACGCATTACGGGCCCAGTACTCCCCAATCTTCCAAGGTGTACAAGCCTCGACGTATATTCCGCCACTAGTTACCCCACCGCCTGTTTTATCCAACGTCACGTTCACTGCAGAAATGGTGCTGCAAAAGCTGCTATCCTTGCGTCCACACAGCTCTCCCGGGGCCGATAACATTCACCCGAAAACATTACAGGTAGCTGCCATCCACTTGGCCGAACCACTAGCTGCATTTTTTCAGCGCTGTTTCGATGAGAACATCGTACCTTCGAGGTGGAAACAAGGTGTAATAACGCCCATATACAAAGCAGGAAGTCGATCGGATCCTGTCAATTACCGCCCCGTAACGCTTCTGCCTGTGATCGCCAAAGTCATGGAAGCGGTGATAGCAGATGCGTTAATGGGATACTTGGAAAACTACGGCATAATTGCGCCAGAACAGCATGGGTTTCGTCAACATCGTTCATGTACGACGAATCTGCTGATAGCTCGTGACAACTGGACCGAGACTGTCGATGAGGGAACAGGAGTCGATGTTGCATTCTTGGACTTTTCGAAAGCCTTCGATCGCCTGGATCATCGAATCCTGCTCATTAAACTCCAACAGTACGGTATCGGAGACCCGTTGTTAGGATGGATCGGTAACTTTCTCTCTCAACGGCAGTTAGTAGTTAGAGTTCGATCATCCTTTTCCGATCCGATTCGAGTGGGATGCGGCGTACCGCAGGGTTCGGTACTTGGGCCTCGTTTGTTCCTGCTTTTCATTAACGATCTAGTAAGAGTTATTAAGTCGAAATTCTTACTCTTCGCGGACGACCTCAAGGTTTGGCGGGCGATAAAACGATCGGACGACCATGAAGTCCTACAGCGTGACTTGAATGAGGCCTGGAATTGGTCGGTGAGAAACGCCCTGCCGTTTAATGTGGACAAATGTCGCGTTGTTCATATCCGCCATCGACAAGTCCACGTCTACAAGCTTGGGGCACACGATCTGAAGACCACCACTCAGGAACGCGACTTGGGTGTGCTGGTACAGGAAGACCTCGGGTGTTCCAAACAGTCAGATTCCGCTTCTAAAAGGGGCAACCAGCACGTTGGACTCCTGCGAAGAGCATTCGGCATTTTGGATCCATCCATCTTCTCTTTGATGCTGAATGCCTACGTGCGTCCTCACGTCGAATATGCAATCCAGGCCTGGCAACCCTGGCTAAAACGTGACCTTGCAGCGCTTGAGACCCCACAGCGCCGAGCAACGAAAATCGTCAAGGGCTTGCGCCACACTCCTTACCAGGAACGACTGGAGATACTCGGAGTGTTCAGCGGACGGTACCGGCGACTTCGTGGAGACCTCATACTAGTGTACCAGATATTGAGCAATCCCAGTCACGTATGCCGCCACCTCTTGAAGCTCAGCCCGAACACTAACCTTCGCGGTAACAGTTTAAAGCTGAGCCAACAGTACAGTCGTCTAGACTGTCGGAGAACCTATTTTTCCCTCCGGGTCTGCGGGCCCTGGAACGCCCTTCCAAACTCAGTAGTTTGTGCCCCCACATTAGATACGTTTAAAAAACGATTGGACGTCGCACTGAGCGCCCTGCGCTTTGTTTTATGAACGAAAACGCTTGTATATATTTAGGCTGACCAGCCTCTTTGGATTTATACCCCAAATTCACGGTCGTAAATCTGTGCGAACCGGTGAATACTCCATTTTTCTTTGCTACCATCACCAACGATAACAATTTCTTAGCCAGTTTTGCGTCGTACCACTTTATCCCCCTAAAACTGTTATACTTCTACCTTTTATCTCACTGACACTCCTTACTTCAACCACTTATGTGGTTTGCCAATTTGTTAGTATTTCTATTGCCAACCTGCGGGACTCGTTAAGTGTATGCTTTTTTACCCGTCATATACCATTGTTCCATTGTAGTACTCGTTGGTTCATAACAAGGTCAATTTGTACTCGGCGGTAGGATAGTGTTTAGAGTCCGAGCCTTTCATAAGGTTTTTCATATGGAAGCTTTCGTAGATTGGGTATCATTCTAGTTGTGATGTGCTGCATTTTCTCATTTTTCAGTTTTCCACTGGATTATCGGATGATAAGCTGGGGCACCATATTCAAGGACTGGTCTAATGAGCGAGGTGAATAGATGAGGGACGGTTTCTTCGGACCATGTGGAGAAACTGCCTCTTACTGCCCATAGCATACGAAGTCCCGCACGGTACAATTTCTCTGTATTTTCTAGTGATCTCATATCATGTCCCGAGAGAACTTCTGAGTCTCTGACAGATGTGTTAGGGTTTAGCAGCTGGCCGTCCAAGGTGTATAGTCGAGTGGCTGGACGTCTGGTGATACTGATGAACTCCGACTTGCTTGAGTTAAGAGGGAGTTGCATTTCAGTGGACCACGTTGACAGTCGTTCTAAGTCATGTTGGAGGCGAGCGCAGTCGTCCTGGTTCTCAATGATCCTCCAGATTTTTAACTCCTCTGCAAACAGGGCACATGGTGACTGGAGCTGCTGCGGAAGACCGTTGCTATGAATAAGAAATAATACTAGTCCAAGTACAGTTCCTTGAGACACTCCACTGGTCGATGGGAACCAGTCTATCAGGTAGTCATTGACCTGTACTCTAAACTTCCGTCCCACAATCAATTTGTATAACCACTGAAGTAGCGTGCCACCGATTCCGTAGGTCCTCGGTTTACGGAGTACCTCTTGGTTCACTCTGTCAAACGCCTTACTAAAGTCGATGTACACCACGTCAATATCCTTCCGTTTGTTGGGAGCTCGTACCCACTGGCGGTTTGCGTACATCCAGTTGGCGCTGCAGAATCGCCCTTTTGTGAAGCCGTGTTGCGCTGGCGTCAATACGTCCATCGATTCGAGGAACGACGGCAGACACTTTTTCACTATCTCCTCGAGAACTTTGCACAATATCGATGTTAAACAGATCGGTCTATAGTTCTCTACTTTACTCGGATTACCACCCTTGGGAAGCGGTCTCAATATCGAGCATTTTCAGTCGTTGGGGACAGATTCTTCAATGAGTGAATTGTTGAATAGGTTTGTTCCGGCTGGTGAGATGACATTCGATAGGGACTTAAGTGGCTGAAGTCCGTCTGGTCCGGGGGGCTTTGCACTATCGAGGTTGACGAGTAGCTGACACATTTCGACTGCATCACATTGTAGGCTGTCGAGCAAGACGGGCGCAACCTGTGCCAGTATTAGAACAACCGCTGGTTTATTGGAAAATACAGTGAGGAAGTGCGAAGCCGAGGCATCCGCGTGCTCCGCGCTTGAAATGAGCGTCTGTCCGTTCAAGCCAAGGTCGTTCGCAGGTTTCAGTTGACGTTTCAAGTAGGCAAATATTCTCTTGGAGGCGGTTTTGATCGAGGTTGCTAGCTCCTCTTCGAACTGCCGGCATTTCTTGATCTTTACAGCGTTACGCTGTTTCTTGTACACCATGTAATCTTCATCACAAACTGAGATGATGTATCTATCTCAAACTTTGCGCCACCGTCGCGCTAACGGTTTATATTCCTTATCAAACCAATGCGGTTTGCCCGGTCAG
>OX104065.1:139659129-139794171 GCA_944474145.2 Dicrocoelium dendriticum | reverse complement strand
AGTGGGGGTCAGAAGAATAGTCCGTATAGGTTGTTCACTGTAGGGTTTATATGTGTACACTGATTACGTAATGTTTTGATTCAACAACCTCAGTCTAAACAATGTAATGTTGGCAGAGCAATATGTCTACAACTAAGGAAAACGAAAGATAAGAACTAATGACAGTTAGAGAAGTGTTTCCCGATTGGCACATTCGATAGGGAATGAAGCGATTAGGTGGTATTACAACCGGCTATACGGTGTGATGAGCTCTCGATGAGGTAATGTGGCTAAGTTTCAATAAGTGACGGTAGGTGTGGTGGAGTCGCTGTATATCTGAGGCATACATGGGTACTTATAGCACTTATACTGTTCTTTGTAAACTCAGGATTTTCAGTCTAAGTTGGTATGAGAGATGGAGTAAGCTACTGACACTTTTAGTCAGCGTTCCTTGTGAAAATCTAAGTACGTCGAGATCATGCTTTTTCCAGGTCTACCGGATCTAAATAGCATATTTAACTTGGAACCTCTAATAAAAGTTGAGTGCTTGTGAGGGGATGGCAAAGTCGAACAGACCGAATGCCCCCCTTCAGGAAGACTAGTAGTTTACTGGCTATCTGCATCAAGATGTGTTGAGCAACCAAGTCCATTTTGTGAAAACAAACAGAGATAGTTTCATGAGAAACGAGCTGAAAAACCTGCTCTCAAAGTTGATAGGTCTAAGTGCTCTGATGACCCATGTTGGACAAATTTTATTGGGCTGTGTTAAGCAGCAGCATATTCGGAGTCAACCATCGATAAACCGGACATATCTTGTGACCTTCAGTTGGATAGAAAGTTTGTAGTTGTCGACTATGAAATCGCTTCGAAAAGAAGGAATAGGAGTGACCGAAGTGTTAAACCATGAGGGACAAACAGTGGGCTTTTGTTGGAGCAGATAAAGCCATTGGATCCTCACATTCAGATGACGTTGAGGGAGAAAGTGAAGCAAGCAACTCAGGATGGGATGAACTTTCCCACAGCTAAGGAAGCTTGTAAAGGACACGATAATCTACACGATCAGAAGTCTTCCAGAAGATCAGGTAGGCCGTGTCAACAAGTACACCGGCATCGACAGATTGAGTCCGGCTTCTATGTGCATGGTCCGTCTAGGCGCACGCCATGTTATCCAGGCAAAATGAAGTTGCATCCATCTAAACATTCCACGAATGCTGCGGCGTTAATCTTTATGGTATTAGGAAGTAATTAACCAGATAGGAACATTTGCTTCCTGTCTAAGTGGGCCTAAGTATTCAATGCTTTCACTGCGCTGGGACTTGAATTTCATCGAAGTATCACTGGAGAACCCTAACAATGGTTCGATCAAGCTCATGACAACAGCTAGCAATGCTTTTAGGCGAGGGTTGCTTACACTAGGGGGACTGTGTACGCGCGAAGACACTGGTTTCTGCATCTATTCCACTGACGCCAGTCTATTGAGTCTAAAGCAAATAATAAATTTTCTCAGGAACGCGAGATACGTCCAGTGAATCTAGTCAGGTCTTTAGGCACAAGTTCATCAGTGGCGAGAAATTTTCATCCTAATTACTCCCAGAAATCAACCGGCTATTTTCTTCGAAATGGCATCTTACCCGGATGATAATTACTCCATCATAACATCTGATAAATTAAGATCATGGGAGCCCTTACAAGGCGAAAGTTAATAAATATCGGTGGATTGTAAACCAAGCATTGTCTAAAGAATTACGAAGAAACTCGTCAAGTTGGAAATAGAAAATGAATTCTAGATGATATAGCAGTGAGTTACATGGTTCATGTGTGTAAAACCTGCAATGGAATCGATCTAGTCTGTGAGAAGCTTTGGTATATATTTCTGCAGGCTGACCGAACGGAGATATAACTACCAAGCCGTGGTAAATTTAATTCGGAAGTATGGTTTGTTAGTAGGTGCGATGCAGGTTGTTCAGAACGAGTATGCTGTGTGATAATTGAAGTATGCAGAACACTAACTTGTTAGGCTGATAACGCTTAGAACTTGGGTTAGACAGGTAATCAGGCCAGTATAAGGTAAACGAAAGGTCTATGATATGTTAACCTGGGTCTGAGTAACAGTTTTGCCAAAGCGAAGGTTGTCTCACTAGTGAACGATAAAACCAATTAAAAGCGCAGCGAAGTATTGTAGGACAAGAAGGGTTGAGGTCGTATTGAGAGGACCTGGTTGTCCAATCTATCAACGCGTCAGTGGTTCTACAAGCGACTTGGAGTTTGTACCATAATTGACACAACTGAGGGGGGGGGGAACTTTGGCGACATCGCGATCGCTGCACTTTGTATGGTAGGCGCTGACTGTATGAAGCAACTTGTATATACCATGAAGCCTCGTGAAATATAGATTTCTCCCATGCGCACGAACCAGGGTACATTATGGAGTAAAGCAATCAGCATGAGAACTACATCGTAACACACGAAGCACATCGAATGACACTCATTGTTAACTTGCATGTAGAACGCGTTTTGTGAACGAAGTGAGGAACGCCAGCATAAATCAGTCAGATGGTATTAGTAATTAAGTTCATCGTTAAAAAAAACAGTGAATGCCCAAATCGCGTAGGAAAGTCAGGGTTACAAGCATAGGGTACACGTGCCTACAAGATAAAGCGGGGGGAAACGAAACAGCCACACATGGTTGGGATTTAATGTGACATGTCATCGATAGATTACCAAGCAGAGCACTTCAAGTGCGTTCACTGGTGAGGAAGATGGTGCGACTCTTTAAAACGGTTTGTTGCCCGACGTCCCTGTATCCATAGCATAGTGAGGTCTAACATCTGCCAAGTTTAATCGACCTGGAAAGCCTGACCGATGTGAAGGCGCAGGTAAGCGTTGAGCATCCAGGGAAATACGAATGACAACTCTTAAATACAATTCACAGGAGCTTGACATTCTGAACACTTCTTCTTGTCGCCAGTGACCGAGTGGCCTGCGCACCTGGTTCGCGACCATAAGGTCCCCGGTTCGAATCCGCATAGGGGTGGGCATCCTCGCGTCATACTCAGCCTGCGTGAGACTGGTGGTGGTCGTGCGGCAGTGAAGCGTCGTTACGGCGTACAGCTGACAAACTGTTATTATTATTATTATTATTATTATTATTACTTGACGCCGACTCGGACTGTCCTGAACTGCCAAGACTGTCCCACACTAGTACATCAATATTGAGTCCCTAAGGAAGGGCTTCGCAAGTTTTGTTCCCGGAACCCATTAATGTAGGCGCAACGCACATGTGTGTGAAAAACGACATGCCTGTCCACCATTTTGAAGCATCATGAAGGTTCTTTTCGAACACAAAGATAAGCGCGCGCAGTCCCGAGGGACAGCTCGTCGGACCTCTTACTGACGGAAAGACGGTCCATAATTCTGGGAGAATAGAACGATGCTGCAGGTTAGGAAGTCTTGGACAAGTTAAGTATTGACTGTTGTACACTCAGACAAAGGAACTAAGGACTTCGCTCATTGTCCCTGATCCGAACGCTATCCAATCGAACTCCCGATATCCGTGATGTAGGGAAGACTGTTTTCCAAAAGCCAATAACAAGATTCTGATGAAATAGTCATTAAAAACAGAGTGAAGCTCACCAAGGACAAAAACATAGAGGTTGATCATGGCATACTTTTTGAAGAATAGTAAAGGGAAGGATCCAGCATGAGTTTCTAGGGGTTTTAGGACTAGGGGAAAGAAGCAAAATGTACTGTTGACAATACTCAAAAGGATAAAACCATCATCCAGTACTTCCCTCGACGTGCACTGGCTATCTGACTGAGTATAATTGTATTGATTTTCCTTTGAGACGCATAAATGACCAGTGAACGACGGTGGTCAATCGAAAAACTGCGAAAAAGGTGGGTGTTGAAATGAAAGAAACGTCCGGTGCAGTATAATTCCGAGACATGCACTGATAATACAGGAGTTTCATGCGACACAGCCAGGGTGGATCAAGCTTAAACGTAACACATTGTTCACAATATCCCAGCTTCGAAGAAACACCGAAAAGGCGTCTTGTGGATGGTCACTGTACCCGCTCTAATGCAATGCGTTGCGCTTTTTAAAGTTGCTATACACCACTGAACAAGATTCCAACGTGAATCAAGCATCATCATCATCATCATTATACACATCAGTTAGAGGTGGGAAAACACCTCCGCTATTGTGCCGCAATACATGAAAGAAATACATATATACATATAATACAATACACAAAGGAAAAATAGATACAACAGTTGCATGCCGGCTGAGCTACCAGCAACGGATAGGCATAGTTCCGGTAAACTTCCAGCCAGCTACTAGGCAAAAAGTAATTTTTTTTATCTATTATGTTTTACCCTAGGAAATGAGATCGTAGATGGAGGGGGAGGCTAAAGGGATGGAGAAGGACAAATAAACTCACAGCACGAACGCCACTGAGGTGGCTCCTTGCCATATCAGCAAGTGTATCCATCCAAACGTGTTCACCGTCTTTTGGACTCCAACCAGGGAGCCGTGACGCTCCAACCGAGGCTAGCTCCGAAGTGAGGGACTTCATTCCCCTGGAGCAAGTCATTGCTTAGCCACCTCTCCTCTTCTTAGAACCCACATACCCCGGTGAGCAAACAACGCACGTCGAGGGAGTCGGTGGGCTGGCATGCGCAACACGTGGCCTAGCCATCGGAGCCTGGTGCGGGAAATAACGGTGCTGAGTGGTTAAGATCCTTTTCCTGGGCCGTAAACAATGCGTCGAACACGCTCGTTACTCAAGCGGTGTTCCCACCATATGTGAGCCAAACTGCGAAGGCACCGATGGTCGAACGTAACTAGCCTCCTCATGTCCGCCGACCTTAGGGGCCAGGTTTCGCAACCGTACAGTAAGGTCGAACGTACCGCTGCACTGTACACTCTACACTTCAGGGCGAGAGTGATGTAGCGCCGCCGCCATAGGTGGAGAAGGTTAGCAAAAGCACTTCGAGCTTTCGATATACCGTGAATCAAGCAACTGAAATAAAAATGAAGTATTGACTCTTGTAGAGAAAAAGTCATGAATATGCATCCAGTGCTCTGCCTTGCACTCGTGGGGGGCATAGCTTAGTTGTTCACAGAAGTCAAATGAGCACGAATATCGCAATCTCAGGTCTCTTACCGTAGTCAGGCGGTTTGTAGTTAAGTTGTGCTTGTGGATCATTGCGGAACCTTTGTTAGCAGAAAAAGACATTTTCCACTTCCAGCGTCAGTTTTCAAGCCTGTGGGGATCAAGTTGAATCATGCTGGCAGCATCATTGTGGACATCCGGACGGCAAATGTGTATACGATTTGATATCATAAACAACACAACACCACTGGCGATACAGTGTAGTCAGATTTGTGTACCTGAACTTGTACCAACTGCGTTGGACTTGTAAAACCTAAATCAAGAAACCAGGGGATCGCCGATCCTGTAGAATATAATTTCATTTATTAGTTTTTCATGAGGTACCCTATCAAAAATCGTGTGCATATCGAAGTAAATTAGTGTTGCCGACATACCCATATCATGTGAGGTAGTTAAATGGTTTGAAATTCCCAGTGGTACGCCAAACAAGATCGAGTATTCAGGAAGCCGTGCTGCGAGTCCTTTATAAGCTTCCCTGGCAGTAGGAATTCGATAACGCTAGCTTGGATATGTTGCACTATCCTTTCTGATAAAGTAGCTGCGTAGCTTATTGAAATATAAATTTTAGACTCAAACAAAGAGCCTGATTTATGTCTTGAAAAAGTATGGCTACTTCCCCCTGAGCTGGCACGATACCGTTGTTTATGTGTAGATTAAACATACTAAAACATAACAGGGGATGTCATCCCCGCCGAACTACGGGGGATATTGTATGGATCACCGAAATGTGACATTTTGTGCACCTGATTAGTGCTTGTGTATCGCGGAGCTCAAATCTGATACAGTTGAGCTGCTCGACTGAGAATGGTAGCAAGACCATGCAGTATCCACACTGAAGAAGGCTCCGAAACATTGGTTTAACATTTCACCGGTTTGAACAGGGTCTGTTATGTTGCATCCGACTGGTGCGACGAATAAGGTTGTGGTTTGATTACGCTTGGTAGTACTGCATTATTTGTTGGTTCCGCCAATGGATTCTGTACTCAGCCCCCTGCTTAACCACGAAAATTCCCAATCACACCGTGTATTCTGCCCCATGTTCAAGCCGACACATTCAACTGGCACGCCAGAGGACGGTGTAAAAGTACACAACTGTAACGTGACCACTGTGACCTTACCGACAACGTCAATAACAGAACGACCTTTTACCATAGGTGAGTCAAGCAGACGGTCCGTAACATTTGTTCAATAAGCATGATGCCCGGCGTGCCACAGACTAAAGACCTACCTGGATCATGTTCCAAACTTGTTAAAGGGGACATTTTGTGCCGTAACTGTTGCAAGTTCTCCTATGCGAGATGCCTCCGAGTTAAACCTAGTCGTCCCGCGAAAATGTCTTCAATTCAAAGGAGTAGGACTCGAAAATGCCTGGCGATAAGGGATGCAGTATGGCGTGCCTACAAGATTAACCCCGACTCAGAGACTTGGGGAAATTTCCTGATCCATCGCAACCATTGCACTGCACTTGTCCGTGATGACAAAATAACTTATCAACAGTGCCTAGCCACAAAATTCATGGCAAATAACAAACTGCTATATAGGCATGTCAATAAGCTTCGTAAAGTGAAGTATGGAATCCCTCCACTTTTCACGACAGGCGGTAGAGTACAAAACGCCGAAGAAGCAGCTAATGCCCTGCGGCTGCAATACGTCACAATTTTCGAACTCGCAACCTCTACTTGTCCCATAACGTCATGCACATTACCGACTTTATTGTTTACAAATGTACTTTTCAACCCATCAATTGTGCCAAGGAAGTTACTCTCACTGCGAGAGCATAGTTCGCCGGGAGCAGACAACATCCGCCCGAAGGCATTGAAGGATGTGGCCAACAAGCTAGCTGAACCACTGTCACGGTTCTTCCAAAGGGGCTTTGATGAACAACAAGTCTCCACTATGTGGAAGTGTGGCATTACTACCCCTATTTTTAAAGGCGGTAGCCGTTCAGGTCCTGAAAACTATCGTCCAGTGACTCTCCTCTCTGTGCTCGCGAAGGTGATGGAAGCAGTCGCCGCTGAGGACTTAATGGACTACCTGGGAAAATGCAACATTTTGGTACCGGAACAGCATGGATTCCGACAACACCGGTCATGCACCACCAACCTACTGATTACACGAGGTAGTTGGACGGAAGTGGCCGATGATGGGATCGGAGTTGACGTCATCTATCTGGACTTCTCCAAAGATTTCGACCGCCTTGATCACCGCATCCTACTTCATCGGCTTCAGAGTTACAGAATCGGAGATCCTGTACTTGGTTGGACTGGTAGCTTCCTTTACCAACGGAAGTTTCAACTACGTGTTAGGGGATCACTCTCTAACTCAATTGAGGTGGAATGTGGTGTCCCACAAGCCTCAGTGCTGGGACCGCGTTTATTCCTGGTGTTTATCAACGACCTGGCAAGAGTCATTTCCTCAAATTTCCTGCTTTTCGCCGATGACGTCAAGATATGGCGGTCGATTAGTAACAAGCTAGATCAGGATCTGCTCCAACATGACCTAGATTGCATTTACGAATGGTCAACGAGGAACAAGCTTCAACTGAACATGGCTAAGTGCAAAGTGATACATCTGCGTCACCATCCGATGAGCGCTTACAAGGTTGGAGACCATATTTTGGCGAAGGTTTCTCAGGAACGTGACCTGGGTGTATTAATACACGAAGATCTCGGGTGTTCCAAACAAGCAGAGAAGGCGACGAGAACCGGAAATCAACACTTCGACCTTCTTCGCAGAGCCTTCGGTCGGTTCGAACCCTTAATCTTTCCCCAAATGCTTAACGCCTACATGCGACCTCACGTGGAATATGCTATTCAGGTGTGGTAGCCGTGGCAGAAACAGGATCTCGTTGCTCTCGAGACTCCTCAACGAAGGGCAACCAAGAACGTCAGGGGTCTCTTTCATCTGCCCTATCAGCTTAGACTGAAATCTCTACGAATGTACAGTAGTCGATATCGGCTTTTGCGGGGGGATCTCATAATGGTTTACCAGATTCTGAAGAACCCAAACCACATTTTCCGTCCGCTGCTGGAATTGAACCACAACACTAAACTAAGAGGTCACCCTCTGAAACTGATAATTCAGTATAGCCGGCTTGAATGCCGTAGAAATTTCTTTTCTCTCCGCGTGTGTGAGCCTTGGAACGCCCTCTCTAGTTATGTTGTCTCTGCTTCTAATCGGGCGATATTTAAAAATCGTGTTGACAATGCATTGTCTCACTTACATTTCCTTTTATGACTTGTTAGCCAGGGGCTACAAAACGCAATCAAACGGTGCCTTGCCAAACGCCTAACCAATGGATTTATGGATTTATACGTTTAATACGCGAACATCTCCGCTATTCCACATAAGTCTATGGTGAGTCCACCACAACACTTTTCACTTTATTATGCAATTGATTTTCGCAATAATTTCCATCCCACGGGACTTGTTAAGCGATGCTTTTTACCCGTAATAAACCATTGTTCCATTGTTCATTCCTCGCTTCGAAGACCTAATAAAAAAATAAATTCCCGGCAGTGCGAGGCTCGCCTGCGAAGGCATGATTATGATAATACAAACAGGTATGGTCGGTAATGCTATAAAACTATAGCAGGTTAACCAGTAACATACTGGATTTGTAAGTGTGTGTTAATGGGCATTGTGAGTGAATTTGTGAAGTGTGACTGAATTCGTGAGTTTGTGTACTGTGCTCGCCATCGTATGAAGGGATCAAAGGAACGCTTCGAGCTGGATGACGTTCCTGAAGTGGCAAAGATCCTCCGGAAGAGGCAGTGACTTTATATAGTGGCTAGTCACATCCTCTACGCCGCAGCGTTGTTAAACGGACCTTTGTGACTTTGTATAGGGAGAACGCTTGCCAGGCGAAAACCCACCACGTCCTGGAACACTGCCGCCGAACTATTCACTGAAACGGCATTAACTCGAACCACCCAGCCGGCACGACGTGGAGGTTGTTCGGCTAGCAAGCTATGAGCCTTATGCGCGAAACTATCGGTTCGGGGTGATCGCCGGCCATGGCACTTGTGGTGTCTCTGGCAATCATTGGCTACGGCTAGGGTGTTTTGATAGTGCTGGCATAAAAGCACTCGATCCTGCTTCTCAGTGATTCGTACAGTCGAGATGCACACTAATGCCAAGGATTTCTCCATTGAGCATGACCAATCGCTGTGTCACTCTTTGCGAGTTCGAATCGCAAGCTTTCTTTGCTTCCGGTGTTCATGGTGTATTCTCGGGAAGAGACCTTTGTAGAGGTTTAACCAGTTCGTCCATAAACTGAATGTGTGGGGTTTGGGATATCCGACAACGCATGAATCTGTCGGCCAAATCTTCGCTTGAAACTTTAGTAATAAGCGAACAGCACTGTGTTGGCGTTTTATTTCTAATGTGTAGACATGCTGCAGGTACCCAGTAAAGATGCTTTCATGTTACCTAAATTATATGTGTCAGGAATTTCGACCACGATAACATTTTTCATCCTACTCCTACTTCATACTGCACTTCAGATGAGTTGGATGCGATAAGCTGTTCCACCTTTTTCATTTACGTTAGCTCCAGGAATTCCGACGGGTGGATAATGTGCTCTCAAAAACCAGATGATCTTTGAGAGGTGCGATGCATGCCAAAGTTTGTTTCAATCCAGAGTTTTGTAGTTCGAGAAAGGCAATCTTATCATTTAGCTGGGTTATGCGATTGATGCTTGGGGTAGCGCTGTCTTGCGACCTTTCGTGCTTTATCTTTTGGTGGTGATGTCTGTGGAACAGAAGATATACAAATTTTCGCCTTCCGAGTGCGAGCAAGTTTGGTCGGAGCCACCGTAGGCTAGTTTCGTCAGAGCGGATACGTATAAAGTGTTAACAGGAAAGGTGTTCCGGTGTTGCTCCTCCCAACACTGATACTTCATGACCTGTTTCGTCCTCGTTTGAACTTATCAGATGGAGATAGCCTGATTTGGGGTGGAACTTGGGAGCTAGTGGTTAACGGCTGACGCCTTGATTCTAGATCCAACTTTGCTAACGAAAACGTTCACAAACAATAACGGGATTGTGGCTATAGTGAGAAGTAGCGAGTACAGATATAAAACGGTGAGGTTAAAGTCGTGCGAAAAATTAGTGGCACAGAACTAACTACGAAAGTACAGAATGTGCATAATATGAGCAAAATCTGATCATTATCGGCTTTACGCTTTTCGGGGTTTTCGAATTGCACGCTGTCGATAACCTCGCTGTTGCGTGCTGATTGGCCGCCCAGTTTCGTCCTCTACACTTCCGTTGAACAAGTAAGGAGACGAATGAGTATCGATCCGATAACTACGATGTGTGGTTGTTGGCGTACATGGATAAACTCACTGAGGGTAAGCGAACGTGGGATTTACCGCAGCCCGTAGTGAATATGGATCAATCAGGCATTCCGTATTTGGAGATATTGGATTTTACTCTTGTTTACGGCCTCTGACCTCTGTTTATGGCCTCCGATTGATGGTGTAATAGTGTGGAGGTTCCCTGCTTTGCCCATGTGAAATTCTAACTAAAATCACTATTTCACTGTAAACTTAGGCGACCGGTGCAGAATGCTGCGCTGCACGTCGAATTCGATTGTTTGAATCAACTGCCGCCATACTTTGGCGCCTTCGCTCATCCGATCTTTGCTTGACCTCCAAGAGTGCTGTGCCGTTGTTGTTCTCCCTAGCTAGCAGCGCGAACGGTGTCACTTTTATAGCCAGGTGAACAAGGAGCCCCTTCTGTACCAATAAAAGTTTCCCTTATACGGGTTCTGCTTTTCGCATCCACAATCTGGGCTCCTCGCTAAATTGGTGATCCCTGTCATATACGGAAGCCTAACCTAAATGCTGCACATGACCTGATCACAGCTATCCCCCGATCCGATCAGATTGTGCCACGGCCCAGCCAATCACACGTGAGTTAAGCATTAATGAACCGTATAACTCAGCAGTTACGGGACACGTGTGGACTCTTGATCCCATTGTATCAATACCACCTGGTCATATCGACTGACGACGGAATTGGCAGCTGAAATGGCAATCTCTGAAGACGAGCTCCGTGCTGTTCTTCAACAAAAGCTGACACAGTTTGAAGCAAATCAACTCCGTCTAATCGATATTCTGACTCGCAAACTAACTATGTTTCCCAAGGAAAAAGCACCGCATGATGAGCGTAATGAGTCGTCAGATGTTCCTACGCATGGGCGATTTCAACTTGCCCCAAATACAGTGACCTGAGGCTGAATTTCTTCCCGACCACTGTGAAGTCGAGAGAAAGTTTACGGAGTTGCTATTTGAAACCGGGATCACACAGCATATCAACCAACCAACAAGCATTACCGCGCGCGTGCCTCCATCGTGCTTAGACCTGCGTTTGACTACCTGTGATCAGCGTGTGCATAACATTCAAGTCTCAGAGTCTCTGGGAGCGAGCGACCACTCGATGATCATAGGCAGCTTGGAACTACCGCTGCCGTATTCTCCCCCACTGGAGTCAGCATTCAGCTATTGGAAAGCGGACTTTCATGGCCTCATTCGAGCAGCGAGCCAGATGGACAGGTCTTTACCACAGTCTTTACCACAGGATTCGTCTATTGACACCTGTTGGACTATCATTAAAGAGGGAGTGAAATGGTTGTGCGCCCGATTTGTAACCCTCAAATTTCGGAAAGTTGGGCCAATCAAACCACATTGGTTCGACAAAGAGTACAACAAACTGGCCCAACGACGACGCAGACTATGGAACAAATTCGTGTTATCTGGCTCTGATGAGGACTACAGGGCGTACAAGGTACAGCGAAATCGCTGTAACAACGCGAAAACAGGAAAACGCAGAAGCTTCGAAAAGGAGCTTGCAACCGCCACAAAAACTGTTCCCAAGATGATCTTCGCCTACGTGGAGCGGTGCTTGAGGCCTATACCCAATGTCCCGGTGTTAGAAGGATCAGGTGGACAGCCCCTAACCTCGAGTACAAATCGTGCGTCCGCATTGGCGGCGTACTTCGCCTCATTATTTGCGAGTGACCAGGTGTCTGTAACGAGTTCGACGAATATCGCTGCAGGCGAATTTAACAGCCTGGACTGCAATATTGAGGCTGTACGCAAGCTTCTAGCAACTCTTGACGGACGAAGCCTGCTGGGCCAGATGGTATACACGCACTGATCCTCAAGTCTCTATCGGCCATCATCGCGCCCTCTGTAACTGAGCTGTTCAACAGGTCACTATCCACTGGACTGTTACCTGACGACTGGAAATGCTCGGTCGTAAAGCCCATACCGAAAGGTGGTAACCCAAGCAAAGTGGATAACTACCGGCCGATCTGCCTGACCGCTGTTTTGGCAAAAACGCTCCAGAAGATCGTGAAGAAGAGCCTTCTGCAGTTCCTCGAGTCGAAAAACCTGTTAACCTCCGCACAGCATGGTTTCATGAAAGGTCGCTCGTGCATCACCAACCTACTGTTGAGGAGGCACGAATGGTTACAAACGCTGAACCAAGGCCAATCAGTCGACATCATTTACATTGACTTCAGTAAGGCTTTTGACAAGGTTAACCATGCAGTGCCTCTCGACAGGCTAAGGATGTGCAATGTTGGCGGTTCGCTGCACAAATGGATCAGGAATTTCCTTGTTGATCGAAAGTGGAGGGTCCAGGTGGGCAACCATCTAACCGAGTGGTATCCATCGAGTAGCGGTGTGCCCCAAGACACTGTACTGGAGCCGATTTTGTTTCTCATCCATGTAAACGATGTGCCTTAGCTACTCCAATCACCTTGTGCTTTGTTCGCAGATGACTTCGACCTCGGTGTACTCTCACGCTGCGACCTCAAGTCCATTGACAACACGAATAGGTTGTACCAAAACAGTCTTCGGATGCTTTGGGCGCTCAGGCGCAGATTCAGCACTTGATTCGAAGAGATTGCCACTCGCCTCTTCGTGTCGATAATATGACCAATGCTAGAGTACGGCTCTCCCGCGTATTGTCCCATCACCCGTGGCGAGATAGAAAAGCTTGAGCGAGTGTAGCATGTAGCCACTAGGCTGATTCCCAACTTACGAGGTGTGCTATACGAAGACCGATGTAAGAAACTGGGGCTGTACACCCTAGCTTATCGTCAACTGAGGGTTGACCTCATCATGACGCACTGGATATTACATCTGAGTGATTATCCCATATTGAGACAACTGTCTCATCTGCGCACACCAAGCTGCACGCGAGGACACCGGTATAAACTTATCGTACCGGAATTGAAGCGGGTCGCTCACCAACTATGTTTCGAACGCAGAGTGGTGAACGTCTGGAACGACCTGCTGCAGCACATAGTAGAGGCGAACACATTGTCGGAATTTAAGAAGCTCTTTGACAAAAATTTTGCAGACGAAAAATACACAGAGCGGAACAGAACATAAAGAGTATATGTCCAAGTGTGACGAATGATGCAGCTACACAGAGAAAGCTCTACTCGCTGCATCGAACCAGTATTCAGTATTCGATTTGGAGTCAATTGTGTCTACAATTCAGTTTTTCCGACATGATGTTCCATCTGGTGTTACCTTTGAGTCTTGATTCAAAAATTATGAGGACATAGTTCGGGTTGAGTTCGGTGACAAGGAGGATTCATTGCGATCACGAAAACTGCTTCGTAAGTTGAGGGCCGTGGAACAAGGCTGTTCTGTAAATTACATTTTACCAAAACACCAAGGTGATTTTTCATTTGATGACACGGTTCAATGTCGCACTCAGATCTTTGGCGAGCTGTAGCACCCAAAAGGAACTGGCATCTTTCATGCACAATTTAATTGTTGACCGAATGTACATTATTCCTTCTTGTTTTAATCTTCCTTACAACCGGCTCGACACTCGACCTCCTTGTAAATTCCCGCGCTCAGGTGTTCGCTCTTGTCTCACTTCATCCGTCCGCGCCTTCTTGTAGCCCATCGAATACAGTCCGCTGTGTCCGACTCCAATCGCCTTATGATATTCCGCGCTTAATTTCGCGCACCGGATCGGCAGAGTATTAACTAGTCCTACAGAACTTTCCTCACTCTGCAGCACACGCTATTACAGTTTAAAACTTGTCGAACACTCCATGTGTGACTACATTACTTATGCAGTTATAGTCAACCGACAGTGCGCACGCTTTAAACTGGCATCCATGACAGAAACACAGTTCAAGTGTCTGATGTTCATCGGTGGTCTGCAGTCTCCGTCAGGAGCGGACATCCGTGCACGCCTTCTCAACAAGCTGGAGCAAGATCCGGACATCACGCTTCAAAGGATGGTCGAGAAATATCAACACCTACTTAACCGGAAGCATGATTCCAGTATGGTCGAACAGCGGCAGATCAACATCATGGATGTTAAGTCGGTCAGATCTAACCAGCAGCAGTCCACAAAGCCGCCTACAGCAGGTTGGAAAGTGGCGCATGGCACTCCGCATCACAGTGCACTTTTCGCCGACATTATCAACGTTTTGGTCACAAAGATGGTTTCTGCACGCCATACAACTCAACTAACACTGACAATTCCAACAAACGATCTTCGAAGCCAACACAGAGGAAGGCTAGCCGCAGCGTTGTTACTACCCATCAGGTCAACGCGATATCCGGCAGGTGCTACCTGACAGTGAGTGTTAATGGGAATCCCGCAACTCTTCAGTTAGACACTGGATCGGACATCACCATCATTTCTTAATACATTTGGGAAGCCATCGGACGCTCTCCAGTGTTGTCAACACAGCAAACTGCCCTCAGTGCATCTGAAACTACTCTCGGATTGGTTGGTGAGTTAAGTTGTTTGGTAACCTGCAATGGGCAAACGTTGGAGTCTATATGTTACAACACTAATCAGCCATGGCTGAACATTCTTGGTATTGACTGGCTATATAAGCATAATATTCAGAGTATTCCTTTCGATAGTGTGCAAACTAACACTGGGTATAAGCGTTCCAACCATAATTATCGATGCAGGGCTCCAGCAGACGATTTCACAGCGGTTGTTTCAGCGATACGCCGTAAGTTTTCAGGACGGCCTCGTACCTTGTACCAAAATGAAAGGCCTATTAGAGTTGAGAACACATGCTAAACTAGTTTTTCGTCTAAAACGTCCAGTACCGTATTCTGTCATAACAAATGTTGTGCAAGGGCTTAATGGTCTACAAATAGCAGACGTCATACAACCGGTCCATTACTCTGACTCGGCTGATCTCATTAGGGTAGTACGAAAGGCTAATGACTCCATCTGTGTATGTGCAGGTTTTTCAACAGGTCTTAATGAGATCGTTCAGACGCACAACTATCCAGTCGACGGTAAATCATATCTAATTGTAATCGACGTTCACAATAAATGGACAGAGGTCATCCCAATTTTGACCCCAACCGCTACATCAACAACCACCAGACAGCTGCGCCAGGGTTTCGGTCAATTGCTAACCTATGGGAGAACGGCAATTACTCGTATTTTTAAATGGGAGGATGATATCTCGTCTGAAACTTGATTCGGCCAAGGTGCGTCTCAATCTTCGTTTAGACCTGAGTCAGGCAATTAAAGCAGCAGGCAACTTACGCTTCTGTACATTAGTCGGCACGCTTGCTGCTACAGGTGCTTTAATATTTGGGCTGTGTAAAGCTACTGCGACCTTTAACCGAAGTTCAGAAGGAAGACTTTTCCGTTTTGTCCGCCATTGATCCAAAGTATCCGTTGCTTGTTGCTCTGACTGAACCACAAGTTTTAGGATGGTAGGGCGGCATCCGCTATAATTTTGTGAGAGAGGTATTCTGATGGGCGATAGCGCCACAATATTATCCTAAGAAAGTGTTTCACGAATGAACCGCCACTGTTCTAAATCGTGCATTCCAGTCTCTTGAACATCGTTAGAAGGATGTTCTGGCAAGCCATGTAGAAAGATTGTAGGTAGGCGACCTTGCTTACTGTGTCCCGCTTCGGTGTTGCTTTTTGATTGTCGCGCGCTCTAAGGGACATCAAGATAGGTGCGTATCCCCTAGGATCCGTGTTTTAGCGCGTTTGCGGAGAGCAAAACGTTTTCTACATCGGTGGAGGATTCTAGTGTTACTCGAATAAGTCTGGGTTCTCTATAGGGTAGCGAGTTCAGATGAAGAGTAATTCGTAATAAGTTTGTGAGTTTGGCTTTGACACCCATCAGCACACACAATGAGTTCCATTGGTCTTGGTCGTCCGATAACTTATCCCGCAATGTGATGGCGGGTGGTTCAGGGACATTTGAGCATACAACAGTCCGGGCACTACCGTTGGATCCCTTTTCTTTGTTCTACAAGGTAGGGTAATTGTTTGTCCTGACCTTCTGACAAGTGTTTACTGTTTGTCCTTCTATTCGGGTTAACAGTGTTTACAACAGAAGAGGCCGCAACGGCGGCCTCCCGGCGGACCTGCGCACCAATTTCTGCATATGCAACTGATGTTCCGGAGGCTTTTTATCGAAAAGAGGCATTTGAGCTACAGGCACCGTGGGTCGGTGTTCGGCTACTTCATCCTTGTTAATGCTAGATGTCAGGTCTAGTGAAAATTGCTTAACCAGACATTTCGAATGGTGCCTAATTTTCGTTGCCGTGACTACTGTTCGACTCTCGTAGGTGCAGTTAGTTTTCGCCCGACGTTCTACCAAAGTTGGAGAAGACAAGGTAGATGGGGACATGGATGATTGCTGTTCAGGTGAAGCGAATTGTGCAGCATTACGTTGCTTAGAAGCCGCTACGCTTCCTTGGTGCATACTCAATTCCATTGAAGTTATCTTGTCGTTTATCCTCTGCTCGGTTTCTGCGATTAACCGGTCGTACTTCTGAACTAGGATAAGCAAGCACTTAAGGAGTTGGATCGTGGAGCACGCAGTACAGAACCAAAGTTCACCTTGGGAGCTAATTCGCTCACGTACCTGTTGTTAGAACATATTTGCATATTTCGGATGATACCATCCCAAACAGTGGGAGCAAGCCAGACACCTTGTAACTAATCGAGGACATTACCACAACTCACAAATGTCTTTCGCTTGGAACCTTTCCAGATTCGCATATCTGCCATTCAACGTGGTGTCGTTACCTGACCCAGTGGGTTGGTTGGTGTTCTGTACTTTTCTAGCCTTGAGAGAGGCGCATATCGGTCAGGCGAGCGTGGTGGTTGCAAGGTCAAATGAGCGGTCGGCGTGGTCGCGCGGTCCGTGTGAAGGGTTATGCAGGCGCACTGGCTGACAAGTTCAGAAGGAATGGCGAATGACTGGAACCTGCTAACTGAATCTGAAGCCAGCGCTGAACACAAATTGAGAGATCACAAATGCTTTCACAGCTACGTTGAGGAAGGCCGGATTGAAATAAATTTAGGCTTTTCGGACTTCCTTGAGAATTCTGTATCGAACGGTGTCACATAGAAACGCAATCGGCTTAATATGATTAAGTTATCCGCTTGCGCTTAATCACGGATGCCAGTGAAATCGGTTAGTGATGGCACAGACTTTAATCGTAGAAGATATTTCCAAGTATGACGGATCGCTGTGTAGGGCTGAGAAATTCGGTTCGAATGCGTGTACAGTGACAACGCTGCGAGAAGATAGAGAGAAATAATAGACGGCTATAGAATAGAAAACGAAAACGGAAAACACCGTGCTTGGGTTTGACCATGAGTCTTTTGGACCTAACCCAAGGAGTCTGGAGAGACCAGATGAGCCAATGTTCGGAGTGACAAATTTCCTTTATCTTCACCAAGACGTCGGGTGACCTCCACTTCTCCTATTCCTTTCACACTCCGGGCATGCAAACAGCATACGTCGCAGGAGCAGTGCACCGGTATGCGTAGCACGTGGCCCTGCTATCAAGGCCTAGGGTTAAACGTTTCACATGCTCTTGCGCCAAAACAAAGAAGGGAATGTGCTCATTTCTTGAGCAGTGTTCCCACCAGATATGAGCTAAAGATCGAAAGCACCGTGGTCAAAGGCAATTAGCATCTTTATGTCTGTCGATCTGATGGGCCGAATTTCATAAAAATACAGGGGGTAGCTGAAGTTCCGGAAGATTTCTAGCTGATTGTATCCAATGGGTAGAGCGAAGGATGATCCCTGCCAATCCTGAAGGAAAGCCTCTGATGTAGAGGGAGCAAAACCCAGATAGAAACAACTGGTTTCCAGTGCTAATCTATCCAACGCTATTGGTGACCTGTCATACGTTACAGCAATATAGTTGGCGTACTTCAAGTCGAGAAACAAGTTTCTGGATGCAATCGCACACTTCCTAAGTTGACTCCGACGAACACAGTCTCCATAACCTCGGCAGTATCTAAGTTGACGAAGAAACAGAACGGCAGAAATCCGTGTCTCAAATAGATAAAAACATTGAAAGGCCACAACAGTTCGCCAAAAGTCCCCATTCCACCCGGACTGCACGCATTAAGTGCTCTGACGATGTCTACGTATTATTCGGGCACACATTTTTCTTAATCAAACTGTTTCAAAGAGCACATCGATCCACCGAATGAAAGGCACCTTTGATGTTGAAGAATAAGACTGCAGTGGGTTTTCAATAAAAATGGTCATTTCCAACTACCGACATAATGTGAAGATGCGATTAAATCAGCTTCAATTTCGATGAAACCTGGATTGCTCCTCACGAATCTGGCTCTCATGGATGCCAGTTAGTCAATGAAGAACAAAAAAGGCAAGTGACTTAGAGGCGACAGAGACCTGTATGATTTCCGCAATCCGTAGGTAAACTTCCTCGGAAATCGGGACTTTAACGGAGCAACTCCGTTTGGCTGGGACAGGTACTTACTCTAACAGTTTCACCAATAATTCGTGATAACCGTTTATAAGATGGGTGGAGGAAGCCCATTTAGTCTTGTGGTTTTACACAGATTCAAAAGTCTAGTCTCATGTTCAACTTTTGCGCGAGAGGGCGGATCCAAAGAAACAGCCCAGGGAATAGAGTGATCAACAGCCCACAGCGCATCCAGTAGTTCCGGGCGATCAATTTGCTTTTCAAAGTACTAAACTAAACGCTAGAAGGCTTGTGACAAGCTTTCGTCGAAAATATCAAGTATCGTGCTGCGCGTCAGTTATTTCCTATGGTTACTAAGAGCAGCGGCTGTTTCCATCTCCGATACACAGCAAAAGCAACAGTTTTCAAACCAACACGCTATGTTGACCTCGGATCACTGCGACTCTCGAGTTCGCTCCCAACAGAAACGTGTCAATAAGCATGCAGAAGTTCACGAGACAATGAATTGCCATACGAAGACATATCTGCTGCTAATAAACTCTGGGGAATATGTGACCAGTGAAATTCCACTCTGTTCGGTGAGCAGTTAGCTCGCATACCAGCCTATTTTTATATGTATTCGGAACATCCCGCTTCGTCAGTTGACAAGAATCCCGAATGCCCGCCGGAATGCTACTAGAGATCAACATTCACGAGTGCATAATCGGAGTCCAGGTTAGTGATTCAAATCGAGCGGCAGTTACAACGCAGACCCCGACAACGACAACTTATCAAGTCGAGTCAACATAAGCACTATACACAAAAATGGGTGCATTCTCAGCATTTACTGCTGGTGCATTGAATGATGTGACTAATTAAAAAATATAAACACAAACTGAAGAATTAAATCTACAAAAGTATATAAATGTTACTCAGCGGTCCACATGTCCAAAAGTGGTTGTGACGTTTCTTGGGCCCATAAAAAGCGTAACAAATAACATACGAGTGTGTTACCATGAGACGAAGGGCAGAGGAATAAAACTTTAAATTTTGAGCGATTAAAAGAGCCATACGAAATGGTTGAAAGACCATTTTTCAACGCATAAAATTGGTCACTTAGGACCTAAGAATAACAATTCATGCAGGCGTCAAAATGCTTACGTATAATAAAGTCGTATGGAGAATCTCTAGATAAGTCAGTACATCTGGAAGCATGTTTAATCAGCCAAAATACGGTCCATCTGCAATAGTCCAAGGAAGATTACGAGAGAACAGTGCACCAAGTGGGGCGGTATACATGCAGTCGCGAATCTTAAAATTGAACTTCGCGGCACGAAAAGCTTCTTAAATATGAAAGCATACAAAGATGAACTTCTGACCTTGTGAAATGGCTGAAGCTTCGTTCATGGGTGATTCGACGCTGGTGCACATCAGGTAAATCTGCGGTGTCGGAATTTACCGCTTGTGAGAAATAGTCCAGCATCTTCACATAGGTGTAGTAACCACCCACCGTTATTATCAAGATATTTTGCCGCGTTAGCCTTTCGGATGGAGCTCATCAGTGGAGAGATTTCCAAATTGAGAGGTCAGATCACTACAATATTTGCAGTTCCCCTTTGAGCAAAGTTAGTTCATTTGACGACAGAGGTCATCTTCGACGGAACCGGTATTACAGTTTATGGAAGGGGTGTCCACCAATAACAAACCGATTAAGAACATTCTCAGCGATTCACAGAGAACACTAATTTGAGCCTAATAGTTGTTTTCAATGATCTAACTACGGGCCGGTAAAAAGCATATAAGGTTGTGATACCCTGTGTGATTTGTACCGGCCCGTAGATGAGTCACTGAAAACAACTGTCTGCCTCAGACTGGTGTTCTGTACAAACAGATAACTTTTGTCCAAACGCGAGCCCTAAGTTGTGGGCCGCGTAGTTAACCTGAAGGCGCACATCCGGCTACTGGTTGGATTCCAGCCGATAACAACAGCTTCAGCCTAGTTATTACAAACAGTACGTCGCCATGAACGTCATCAGTGTCAGATGAAGGGATCGCATAATGAGTACAAGGCTCGAGTCTTATAGAAGGGTTTCTGATACGCAGCACATCGATCGATAGGTTCCGTAGCGTTTTGGAAAGTGCTGTCTGTTGACCGATCTCTAACCAATTACGCACGTTGAGGAACATTAGTCTTAGCAAAGATTACTGATTTCATATAAGAGTGGATACCTGAGGTTGTCCGCGGGTTGAAAATGCATCTATTGACCGGCACAAAACGGCGCTCTGGGGTTGCGAGTCGAAACTGAAGGTAGACGCCTGTCAAAGCTAGATGACGGTGGTCAAGAATCGGGAAGTTAAAAGAGGTAGAAATACCAGCGGATTTGAAACAGGATCGTATGGATGAAGAACTTAGGGCACCAGCAGTACCCTGGAACACCATATGGACGCATTGCTGCCACGCAAAGAGCACTACTGGCGCGTGGGTTGGGTATACCGAGTGGTCGACCGCATTTATGCGGATTCGAGCCGGTGACCTCCAAAATAGAAGGCAAACACACAGCCCTTCCGAGCACCGCCCGGCTTAAAAATGGAAATAAGAAGACGAGAAGACCAGAGCAGTAGCGCATCCATCCATACCAACTCTGCTCGATGTGGCAAGTAGGGTGCCGTTGATTATTCGCTGAGACGCCCAGACTTCGCAGTTAAGGCAGTTGGTTCAAATCCTAACCACAAGGCAGTGGGAGCTTAGTAAGAGGCTAGAAGGAGACTGTTCTAAGGAAAAATGAACTACCCTGACCCCGAACCCCATCGTAGACACCAAGAGATTCTGTTTGTCTGCCCTCTAACCAATGATCAATATGATCTGAGTGGCTCAGAAGTCGCAAAGGCAAACCCCAAAATGGCTCAATGAATAGTTGAAGTATGAAAATAATCGCTGACAACAAATATGGTCATTTTGGGTCCGGGTAATCGTGAAGTTCGGTGGCCGCCAGCTGACTCTAGGTGGAAGTTTGTGATAGTGGAAAGCCGCCACGTGTCTGTCCTTGTGCTGTAACCATGTAACTCACTGTTACATCAACTAGAATTCATTTCTATTTCCAAGATGACGAGTTTCTTTTCAATACTTTAGACAATGGCTGGTTTCCAATCCAACTATATTTATTACCTTTCGTCTTGTTAGGGCTCCCGGGAGCGTGATTCATCCGACGTTATGATGAAGTACTTCTCACTCGGATAAGTTGCACTTTCGAAGAAAATAGCCGGTTGATTTCTGGGAGTAATTCGGAAAAAATTTCTCTCCACTGATGAACCTGTGCCTAAAGACCGGACTAGATTCACTGGGCGTATCACGCGTTCCTGAGAAAATTTATTATTTGCTTTCGTCTCAGTAGACTGACGACAGTGGAATAGATGCAGAAACCAGTGTCTTCGAGCGTGCACGGTCCCCCTAGTGCAAGCGCCATTCGCCCAAAAGCATCGATGGCTGTTGTCATGAGCTTGATCGAACCATTGTTAGGGTTCTCCAGTGATACTTCGATGAAATCCAAATCCCAGCGTAGTGAAAGCATTGAATACTTAGGCCTGCTTACACAGGAAGCAAATGTTCCTATCTGGTCAATTACTTCCTAATACCATAAAGATTATCACCGCAGCATTCGTGGAATGTTTAGATGGATGCAACTTCATTTTGCTTGGATAACATGGCGTGCGCCTAGACAGACCATGCACATAGAAGCCGGACTCAATCTGTCAATGCCAGTATACTTGTTGACACGGCCTACCTGGTCTTCTGGAAGGTTTCTGATCGTGTGGATTATCACGTCCTTTACAAGCTTCCTTAGCTGTGGGAAAGTTCATCCCATCCTGAGTTACGTGCTTCACTTTCTCCTTCAACGTCATCTGAATGTGAGGATCCAATGGCTTTATCTGCTCCAACAAAAGTCCACTGTTTGTCCCTCATGGTTTAACACTTCGGTCACTCCTATTGCTTCTTTTCGAAGCGATTTCATAGTCGACCACCACAAACTTTCTATCCAACTGAAACTCGTAAGATATGTCCGGTTTATCGACGGTTGACTCCGAATATGCTGCTGTTTAACACGGCCGAATAAAATTTGTCCAACATGGGTCATCAGAGCACTTAGACTTATCAACTTTGAGAGCAGCTTTTTCAGATCGTTTCTCATGAAACCACCTGTTTGTTTTCACAAAATGGGCTTGGTTGCTCAGCACATCCCAATGCAGAGCCAGTAAACTACTAGTCTTCCTGAAGAGGGGCATTCGGTCTGTTCGACTTTGCCATTCTCTCACAAGTACTCAACTCTTATTAGAGGCCCCAAGTGAAATACGCTTCATTCTCTCTCGAAGGTGCCAATGGTGAAACACTTCTCTAGCCGTCGTTTTCCTTATTTGTAGACATATTGCTCTGCCAACATTACATTGTTTAGACTGAGGTTGTTGAATCAAAACATTACGTAATCAGTGTACACATATAAACCCTACAGTGAACAACCTATACGGACTATTCTTCTGACCCCCACTTATTTTGCTGGTCTCACATATGGGACTTCGTGAACCAATTTTCTACCCATGCTGATGCATCGCTTTCTTCTTCCATCACATGAGATTTCGCATTTGAGTTGTTGAGTGTTTTTTGAAAAAGGTGATTGCTAGACCCCATACATAGCGGAGCAACTTTGTAGCACTGGTTGAAAGGCTAGGAGAGTGGATAAAATATCTATTATTTCGGGTATGGTACTGTTCTGTTTATGGTCTGTTTGTGAAACAGTGTGTTAATCGGCGCGTGCAATATGTATCATCTGGTGACATGTAGTGGTTCTCCGGGGTGTACGAAGCAACTCAACATTTGTTGACCTTGATGTGTTTGTATGGTTACCAAGTACCGCCCCGTGTGTCGGTGGTGCACCGTGCCAACTCATCCAGGGCTATCCTGATTTCAGAGCACTTGAATGAAAACGTCACTGTATTACATACTGAATACATCTGAAAGTATTGTGTCCACAATTACTCAAGTTGTTCGTTTGGACGACCCAGAAGCCACGGGAATAGCCATCCGGAGAGCAGTCCTGTGGCCTGCACGCATGGTGCCTTGTTCCTTGACACTGGTCCACTTCAACACCGTTTCCTTTAAAGCGAATAGCTGGGGGAGGAGAACATGGTAACCAGGTAAGTAGAGTTGCATAATTTTTCCAAAACTTCCAATCATCCTGCTAGACGATAACCAACTCAGAGTCTCATCACCTAGCCTCGTGTCTTTACAATTTGAAGCAATGTTTTATGACGGCTACGATGAGTAGTTAACTTCAAAACTGCATGTCACTCTTGGCCAAATTTTACGTAGGTTTCCACCAGGTAACCTGCGGTCCGAGCGTATCTGGTCAAGAACAAGTGTTAAGGTTCACATTTACGGATGAAGGATCAGTGAACACCTTTGGAAGGAGCAATAAAACGTAATTAGATTGTGTGTTAATCATTGTGGTGAGTACGTATTGTTTAACTGAGTTCATACTGCTGAGCTTGTAGTGTTTTTCGTGACAGTCGTCTATGTCTATCTTTCCTTTCATTTGGCCGCTCTGAAATCCATTGATAATATTTAGGTCTACCTGTCGTATCTGTCTACGCCGTCATCAGCACTCTTTCGATGCACAGCAAGATTTACACTCCCGTCCGTGATCAGAATCTGCTGGCTTTTTGGCAGCTCTGGCAGCATTTCTTTCCTCACTAACATGACCACTTGGAGTCGCTGTATTGACTTTTCCACGTTTAAATCAGCCGTTGCCTTTTTCGCCGAACATCATCTTTACATTGTCTACTGTATATACTTCAGTACTGCAACAGTACACCGACAGGTACTTTGTTAAATCAACTTCCAAGGTCACTGCGACCCTTTACTATACAACATTGAATATGCACAAAATATATCGCGTACGATCCCCGATATATTGTTGCTGGACACAAAATGCTAAGTCAATTGAAACGAATCCTGAAGGAACATTTTTAGGAAACCTTTTCCCTTTTCAATGGATACAAAGGCCGAGGAGTTAGTCCAACTTGTTGGGATTGTTGCTTGATTGATCTATGACAGTGCATCCTCATTTTTATATCCATTTATAAACTTTGCATTTTACTCGTAACCCACTTGTGAATTTACAGTTGCTAATGTGAAATGCTGGAAATGCATCCTTTTGGGTACATAAAGCTTATATTGATTTGACCTGACTTGACTGGGGTTAGGCAGTTATCCCGGTTTACTGTATCTACCAAACTCACTCCGCTACATGATCAGTGCGTTTGTATGAAAATCGGTGAGGGTAGGTCTTTAACTCCGCACTGACAGCTAGATTTCAGATGAAGCATTTTACCCGAATGTATTTGTCCTAAACGCTTTCACAGTCGATTTCCTGGTAGAGAACTAGAATGTTATTTCCTAGTCTACGAAGACATTCTTCTCTGTTGCCTCATACACGTGAAAAACAACCAACTTGTTATCAAACAAATCCCCACAGTGGCTGCTCCCTGGGTTCAAACGCATTTCGCTGATCAAATGATAACTCACTTGAAGCAACAGGTCCGTCAGTTCCGTTTGGTTTTCAAAATGAATTCGAACCACCACTGGCTCGATCCACGCATTGTCTGTATTGATCATGTCATTGAGGTATCCGTGGAATATCTGAAGTTAACGAACAGAACACAACGGTGGTGGTTATCATGTCATTGTTTGCAATCTTCATCGATATCTTGTTTATATTGTAGGACTGCGTTCCCACTCAGATTGGTAATGTTGACCCAGTAAGTCCGACGCATGGTAAGTCGTGTAGTCATTATGCCAAGCCCCAATGCTACCGATTGAAACGGTAGCTGCTCTTGTGGGTTCGATTAACAATGAACAATGAATTTATACGGGTTAAGAAGCGTTGATTTACGAGTCCCGCTGGATGGTTCGTGGGGATATCGACATAACCATAATGATAATAATAATAGTAAAACAGTTAGTACTTTACATATGAAGATAAAGACTTTTCGTTTGCTCCGCCGTAGTCATGCAATCCACTTAGATTCACAGCACCCGCAGTCTACACCAAATAATTCCATGGTAAACTGCAGGTCTAGGATGGAGACGTAATGCTAAGTGACAAAGTCTAAGTGGATGAGGGCATCATTCAACCGTCTTTTAAATACTGTTACTGTCTGTGCAGAGACGACAGATTCTGGGAGAGTATTCCACGGGCGACAGACACGAATTGGAAAAGAAATTTCTGCGGCATTCCAGGCGGCTATATTCTACAGTGAATTTCAATGAGTGGACGCTCATGTTTGGATTGCTGCTGAGTTGCGGCAAAGAGCGGCACACATCACGTGGATCTCGCAGAATCAAGTATGTCATAATGGAGTCGCCTGGCAGTCTGCGATAGCTTCCACCGAATATCCCCAATCGTTGTGGCCTATCCTGATGCGAAAAATTTCGCATTCCAACTACGTTCTTAGATGCCCGGCGTTGTGGCTGCTGCAGTGCAGGAAGGTCGAGTTTCAGCCATGAATGCCAGGCTTGAATTACATATTCGACATGGGAGCGAACACACGCACTGAGTATTTGTCGAAATATGAAGCTATTTATTTGTCCAAACACCGGTCGCAACAGCCCAACGTGTTGGTTTCCAGTCTTTGAGGCCTTTTCGTATTGACTGGAGCAACCCAAGTCATCCTGAATCAGGACACAAGGGTTGATGTGATCTCTGTTGTGCAGGCTTACAAAAGCCCAGTGAATTCTCGTCTAAATCACCGCAGCCGCACGGGACGGGCGGGCAAGGCATACTTGGTTCGACCTAGCGCGTACGAAGTGCAGTTTACTTACAACCACTGGTAGGCGGATTGGCCCGAACGGCTATAACCAAAGACTATGAATACGCCAACGGACCCTAACTTACGCTACGTGGTGTAGCGACGGGGATAATTCAGTCCACCCATGACGAGTGAACGGAACTCGAATTAGCTATCGTCCACGCGAACTAACCGTAACAGGATGGACCAGCTGGACAGTGGAGAATTGGCATGGGCCATAGACGCGACTCAGCAGATGAACAGTGCACGCAAGCCAATGAGCATGGACGGATAACACAAGATGTGACATTGAGCAATGTCCAATGAAAGTGCATCAAAATTGGATGTTGTTTTGTATATTTGTGTAAGACAAATGATTTATATCTAATGCCTAAAGAGTTGTAATCGGTTTCCAGACTTTGTCTTAACTATTGGAAGACTAGACAACATGTATCAGCCAAGACTGGGGCGCACAACACAAATGTTGCTGCGTGGATCACAGATATGATTACTTCGCACTAGAAATACTCAGAAACTGGTTGCTTTGCATGTTTTATCATGTATGCAGCGGAAACCGAAGGATGTCTATGGATAATCAACCAGGGTACGAACAATGCGTAACACAGGGTTTACCCATCGCTCAGTCCGGCCTTTCACGCAGCCAGTGTAGAGTTTGCATATTGTAACTAGCAAGTAAAAATTGCATATAGTATTTTGGCGGGAGTAGCTATGACTCTCATTAGTGACCCAAAGCTCTATGTCCCTTAACGAGGTAGCTCGGAGTGGAGAGGAAGCAGCCGAGATGTAAAAACGCTTCGTTGTTAAGGTGTGCTACATGCGGAAACCCACATCTGGGACCGTCTTCTCTAGGAGGGCGTCTGGCTACTTCTATCACTGGGTATGGGGCTGTAGTTGCACGGCCTGGGCGGCGTTACGTGGCGACCGCTGGTAATGGGTGATGGTTGCACTAGGCAGCTAAGGTCCAGGCCAACCTCCCACAGGAACGACTCACCTGTGGGAGTATAAAACGGGTTCACCAACAATCATGAAACTAAATCTAATCGTGCAATATACGAGCAGGACTTCTGACGCTGTTCAATCCCCCAGTTCGAATCCGGGTGGGGACAGAGATTGTGATGGAGACAGAGCTACGATTGGTCCAGTTCCAAGTACGAGTAATACATTTGCGTGCCGTTGGACAGAAGCATACTAATCACCGAGGCTTGTCACAGCACAATCGCCATAGGCTTCCTGACGAGCTTAATGCGGAATGCCTGGAAGTATTTCCGTTAAGGAAAGGGGAGTGAAGCGAACGAGAGTGCACTCAGTTAGTGCGTTGCGCTGACAGGTTTTGGACCACTGGTGTCCAGAAACAGAATGTGTACGATAAGCTGACTTCAGTTTTTCCGGGATGGCCAGCTTGGGGATGAGGATGCATTTAGGGTAAATGCGCTGGCGACTTGAACCATACAAGAAGTGGGAGATGGGTGGTACCAAAAGAAGTGCTACTGATAGTTTTCCACTCGAGGTGGGGGGCTTATGGATGGTGGCCAGTGGAACCAACGTCCGAACGCCTTTAGGATCTTCTCTAGCCTCGGAAACGCTTGGTCGTGTGATCAACTTGTGCGGTTTCCCCTCTGGTGTGGGACCCATCGAACCCATAAGCTTCCCGACATTGAGGGACCCTGTTACCTGACCTGGAAGCGCTGGTTGACCTGATGATTCCGGCCTCACCGGTTAGGGCAGAGCGGGTTGGCGTAGAACAGGTGTGAAGGGTACAAATGCTCGACACTATAGTTAGTGAGCTGTCTGTACATCGAGATGAGAGGCTGCAATCACAGCTGCTGCTAGATCTTGCTCTGAACATTCGGGGAGGACGGCTGGCCAACGCCGAGACTTAGGTTAAGTTCTAGATCCACATGAAGTAGTGCTTCCCATCTTAATAGGTCAAGCTTAAGATGGCGGAGGTTTCCACTGCCGTCGACCAGCGTAAGATCAGGAATTTCACGTACTGCAAAGTGCATTCTATCTCGCGGAAGGTTGTATACTAGATGGGACTAAGAAGAACATCAACATGATGTCGTACAATCTATGCGACAATGGCCAGGAGTACTGGCGGGCCATTTTCTCGTATCCAGGTCAAGTGCGCAAAGACCGTCCCCGGACGCGGTAGAGAATTACGACTTACTCGCCCAAGTCATCGTAGCGGAAATCCAAGCAGAGCTCAAGAACTCCACCACAATAGCCCAGGATCGGATGCAGTGACCAACACAGAACTAGGACGGATGAACACCAGAGTGCTGACGCAGGTTGATGCTACAGCTGCCCACTAAGGCCGGTTCATTAGCGCGAATATCTCTAAAAACCAGGGCAGTCAGACCGGAACGCCAAAAGGAATAGCAACCGCTAGCTATCACTTCAGTAGTACTAAGGACGTTCCATAAGATCTTGGCACCTCGATGGAGGCTGGCATTTAAGCTAACGTCGCTTCAAGTGGCGTTTCAGTAGCAGGATGAGTGCTTTGCGGCCAACTATGCTTTACACTGTCTGTTACCTCAGGCTCAGATGCGCAGTTCGGTTGCAGCGCTTACTTTCTTAGAGGTGGCCAAAGCCTTTGATACTACTTCCTATGACTCGATGATTCGGGCGGCGCAGAGTCAGGGGGCTGTATGGTCTCTCTTTCCATACCTAGACCAACTGTACACACAATCCGAAGTGCTGCTGGAAGGCGAGCAAATCAGCTGCGGTATAAAAGTGAGTTAAGGTATCCCTTGTCTCTTCTGGTTTTCATTATGGCCATGGATGTGGTCCTTTGGGCATCGAGAGAAGGGCTCAAGACATCTACTGCGGCTGGCAATCCAAAACGAGCGTTAGTCTATGCGGACGACATGGTGTAATTAGCGGACTCTCCCACACAAATTCAGGAAAAGTTGAAAGTCTTAAGTCTAAGACTAGGTGAGATCGGCATGGCATAGAACATCGCGAAATGTAGATCTATGACCATCAGAACGTTAGAGAAAAGATATTTTGATTAAACAGCTGCAGGAGACACTACTTCACGAAGTTCTTGGTCACCTTAGCAAAACCAGGTAGTAAAACAAATTAGGCCGAAGTTGTCTACAACCTATATATATATATATATATATATATATATATATATATATATATATATATATATATATATATATATATATATATATATATATATATATATATATATATATATATATATATATATATATATATATATATATATATATATATATATATATATATATATATATATATATATATTGGCCGCATCCGGTTTCGGATTTGCGTACCGCTGTGGCCAGCCACAGGACGCCTGCGCCTACAGAGGGACCATGGGTGGCTTGCAATGCACCACCCACAGTTCCAACCACACACCTCATATCCAGTGTAAACCCGAAGGACTAAGACCGGAATGCATGTGGATGGGAGCCAAGTTTCACTAGCAGAGCCGGCCCATACTCCTTCACAGGTAAACACAAACACGCTAGATTCGGGGAATCAATCTCACACAAGGTGGTGCCTGAACCGTAGTGCACTTCAGACTGGGTGCATGGAACCACTGTTCCAGCCTAGCATGACCCAAAGGACGGTACACCCCGTGCCGACCATCAACGACGAACTGTCTCCTGGAGCCAGTATGAACCAGGTAGTGGGTAATAGACAGGTAGACATCTTGTCAACATGCACAACCAGCGAAGTCACACTGGGGATATCAAGCAACAGCCAAGCACTTGAAATAACATTATCAAAAAGTAAATATGTTAAAGCATAAGACTACGTAGACGTAACTCATCGCTAAATTAATATATGAATCAAATGAGTTGGCAACGAATCCGCGGTAAGTACAACCTGTCCACAAGTTACGTAAGAACTGCTACCAACAAAATAAAGTTAACCAAGATAAGCGCAATTAGTGTAAGCAAGGCGTGAAAGTTAATGGAAGGTTATTCTGACAAGCAGAGCAAACCAAATAAAGTGGAATGAAATGTATCCAGCTTAAAAAGACCTAGTTTAAGTTGGTTTAACCCAACTGCGGTGGGGAAGCATCATGAATGTAACCTCAGCCTCCGCATGGGGCACTGTCTCTCGAGATCACGTCTTGGTTATGGACGTGGCCTTAACACTTGGTCTGAAGGTTGGAGCAACTGTAGCAACAATAGATTGAAGAAGTACCATACCGCCTCCAGGCAAATGAATAGTGCATTCTTTTCTCTTCGTTTTACCAGAAACTGACACACCATCTGAGAATCCATTTAAGTATGGGGAAATTTTTTCATGGGGAATACCCGTGCAGAACTTATTAACTCTAGGGTCACGCTCGGTCATGTTCCTCCTGCTGCATTCCTTCGAAATCACAAAGTGTATCTTTATCTTCGCATGCCCGTAGCGTACCGTACCTACCTTCGATAATATACATTTCAATAGCCACAACAACCCCTCCCCCTTCAAAAAGGCCTCGTCACACGGTCTGGGATCGATCGAAAGGCCTTAATGGTCTGGTGGAACGGCGAAGCAGGCTTGTAGCATGAGTCATTCGGCTTGGTTTTCACAAGTAGCATGTGAGACTGGGTAGTCGGCGATTGAGCCATTTTCCAATCGATTGATCACGAACTATTCCTCGCGTCTGATGGAAACCCACATGACCTACACTGAGGTCCACTGGTTGACGAGGTGATGTACTCGTTTATTGTCTACCTCGACGTAGGCTGTTCACCGTCACTGCGCCTGAGTCAGCCCATGAGGAAACCAGCCGATGACTCAGCAAAATTATGGGACTTAATTGCGCTAGTACAATGCCTCAGGGTCGGCCCAATCAGTCGTTGTAATTCTTGTCCGACATGAATCAATAGCGGAGTCAATGACGTCTTTGCATTTGGTCTCTTTCGCTTAGCTGTTAGCTTCGCAATCTCATGTGTCTTAATAAAATTTTCCATAAGCCGTTTTCTTCTATAGCTCACCTCGCGCTTTATCTTTTTTGCCTTGCCGGTGTACATTACTGTCCTTACAGCGACGCAAATTAAATTTCCAGCCATTTGAATACTGGTTCGAAGCGGCGAGTAGAGATTTCTCTGTGTAGCTGCATCATTCGTCGCTCTTGGACATATACTCGTTCTGTTCCTCTCTGTATATTTTGCGTCTGCAAAGTGTTTGTCAAGGAGCTTCTTAAATTCCGACATTGAGTTCCCTCTACTATGTGCTGCGGCAGGTCGTTCCAGACGTTCACCACTCTGCGTTCGAAACATAGTTGGTGAGCGACCCGCTTCAATTCCGGTACGATAAGTTTGTACCGGTGTCCTCGCGTGCAGCTTGGTGTGCGCGGATGAACCAGTTGTCTCAACATGTGGTAATCACTCAGATGTAATATCCGGTGCGTCATGGTGAGGTCAACACTCATTCGACGATAGGCTAGGGTGTACAGCCCCAGTTTCTTACATCTGTCTTCGGATGGCACACCTCGTAAGTTGGGAATCAGCCTAGTGGCTATATGCTACACTCGCTCAAGCTTTTCTACTTCGCCCCGAGTGATGGGACAATACGCGGGAGAGCCATACTCTAGCATTGGTCGTACTATCGAGAGGAAGAAGCGAGTGGCAATCACTTCGGACCAAGTGCTGAAGCTGCGCCTGAGCGCCCAAAACATCCGAAGGCTGTTTTAGTACAGTCTATTCGTGTTGTCAATGAATTTTAGGTCGCAGCGTGAGAGTACACCAAGGTCGCGCACGAAAGGCGAGGGATGCAACGGTCGACCCGCCACGGGGTAGCTTCGGCTGTGCTCGCACTTACCTAGCCTCATGAGTTGCGATTTGGCAGGGTTGATCGGAAGGTTGACCTCTGCAGACCACATTGAGAGGCGGTCGAGGTCCTGCTGAAGTAAATCACAATCATTGAGTTTGCGGATTACTCTCCACACCTTCAAGTCATCTGCGAACAAAGCACAAGGTGATTAGAGTGGCTGAGGCACATCGTATACATGGATCAGGAACAAAATCGGCCCCAGTACAGTGCCTTGGGGCCCGCCGCTGCTCGATGGGTACCAGTCGGTTAGATGGTTGTCCACCTGAACCCCCCACTTTCGATCAACAGGGAAATTCCTGATCCATTTGTGCAGCGAACCACCAACACCGCACATCCTTAGCCTGTTGAAGAACACTGCCCCCCTACGCCCAGGGCAACCGTACGCTTACGAACAACTGTTTCTGTACACCGAGTACGGGTTTGGTACGGCTGATCGCGACTGTTTCTACGAAACGTAAGAAACGGACGTTAGTGTTTCTTAACACGATTGTAAACATTTTTGCTGGGTCAGACTGATGACAGGTGGCCAGTAAATGCCTTCCTATGAATGAAGCAGGTGGCTATGTGAGACGGTGGTATGAGCAACCGACGACAGAGATCCAAATTTTTCAAATTTCTTAAAAGACGAATCCACGTTGATTTCCTCAGGCAACTTCGCCGTATTGTTAGTCTGAGATGTCAACTTGTTCTCTGTTTTCTCAAAGTGTATCACCCTACTTCAATATCCACGCTCGGTTTTGGAGGTTTTGCGTAAAAACTAGCTAAAGCCGTCCAATGGCAATCTCCAGCGCATTGCCTCTGCCCAATTGGAGACTGCTCAGACTCGACTCACTGCGCTACTCGAGACGCATTCCCGCCTAATGCCAATCCTGGATGACTTATCGTTATGTTGCAGGATTGTGTTTACTAACTTCTGCGGATTTACTCTTGATCGTACAAAGGAGATAAGCAAGGTCCGGTGGCAGAATTCACTAGTTGAAAACAGGGAGGAGCCTGCTTATTGTGACCCAGATACGTACGTTTTAAACCTGTCAAATGTTCCGCCTGATGCCTTACAACTGGAAGCATTATCGCTCGGAATGGATTACAAACTCCCACCTGGTAAGCTAAACCGCTTGTTCATAGAGGCACAGTTTTAAAACTTTTATGACTAGTTAGCAGGATTACAGGTGTCTAGTCCAGATATGTCAAACTGTTTTCGAAACAAACTAATTGATATTGCCCAAGAGGTCACAATGACGCCAGTGCGTGAGAAGTGTTTACTAACAAGGCGTCACCTTTGTGCACTACGAGAGCTGAGGACGATGGGTGTGATTGTACTTAAGCCAGACAAAGGCTCAGGAGCCGTCATTATGTGCAAGGAAGAATACACAAGGAAAATGCAAGGTTTACTGAGTGATACTAGAAAAATTTAAACTCCTTACAACAATAGAGGACGTTAATGAAGTGGAAAGATGCATCTCAGGACACCTATAGTTGCTCCCCTTACACCGTGTAATTGATTATAACGGCCTAAAACCGGGAGGGTCCAACATACGTCAGCTATACGGTTTACTGAAGACACATTAATGTGGTATAGCGCTTAGACCAATCTTGTCAATGGCAAACGCGGCACAACATAACTTGACTCGATGGTTGGTGGGAGTACTCGAGCCGTTGAAGCGGCAGACTATCCCACACCGTCTCATGGACTCTTTCGAGCTTACGGAGGCTTTAGATGAATTTAACCTATCCGATGAATTCATGGTTACAATGGACTTACAATCGCTTTTCACCAAGATTTCATTACATGAAACAGTTGATTATATGTGTGAAGTGGCAGAATGCTCCGATTTAACTCTTCCAATACAAGTCGAATTATTGGGGGACAGCCTACTACTATGCACTGAGAACATTGGTTGCAAATTCCAAAACATTCCTCATCCTCAGATACATGGGGTGGCCCAGCGCTAGCAGCATTTTGTATGTCAATGCTTGAAACTAACTTGAGTGTAGAAATACCGCCTCTTTCCTACTATAAGCCGTACGTGGATGATATTTCAGTGTTTAGCTTATCAGCGGAGCACATCGCTCGTCTGGCCGATCACCTGAATAACGTACATCCAAAGCTGAAAACAACCAGCGAAACAGAGAAAAGCAGTTGTCTTCCATATTTGGATGTGTTGATTTGTTGAAGAGCAGATGGGTCCATCAGAAGAGAGGTTTAGCGAAAACCGACTTGAGCAGTGCAGTACTTGCACTTTAGCAGCTTATACCCGTTGCGGTACAAGCGGACCTTAGTCAAGGCGCTATTCAACCGTGCACGAAAAATATGCACTACCGACAGCTTAGATGATGAGATAAACTCGCTCAAGGATACGCTGTTGAAAAATGGCCATCCAAGAAGATTCATCGACAAGCATAGTCAGGCGAGGGTGGCAGGCAGAAGATTTCGACAGTGTCTAAAAAGAGGATCTACATCGAGCTAAGATTCAAGGGTGATTTTGCCAGTATGAGGACAAGGAAACGCATACTATCCGCAGTCAAGAGAACCTAAGTTGCTGCTGAAACTGTCCTTATCAACCGGACTAATCGAATACCTGTTACTCCAATGACGGAAAGGCAACCTGTTGGCGCCAACTCACATTGTATTTACCAATTTACCTGCAGTTGTGATATACGCTACATCTGCCTTACTAATAGATCTTTAAACTCCAGAATAAGGGAACATATATATAAATTGTTGCAGCGTCAAATCACCCAGTCGTCAGTGGCTCATACCACCGTTTCACTTAAGTCACCTACTTTATCCATAGGAAGACATTTACTGGCCACCTGTCATCAGTTTGATCCAGACAAACTGTTTATAATCGTACTAAGATATAATAATGCCCGTTTCCTACGTTTCGCAGTGGCAGTCGCGATCAGCCGTATCAAACCCGTACTCTGTGTGCAGAAACAGTTGTTCGTAAGTGTACGGCTGCCTGGGCGTAGGGTGTCGCGCCTTCCTTGTACCCTGTTCTAACTTGTTCCGGTCTCACCCTACTTGTTGACTTATATATTTTATGTTATTATGTTGGCACTGAAGAGAAAATACGAAATGTTGACATCTGCCAGTGTTCGTCTTCTTACGGCTTTATTCGTGGTTGTTTTACTGAACTGACACCCTGTCATTGGACGCGAACGTCAGTAGTTCTCAGATGGACTAGGGCTTGCAGTCAACCAAGACATAGCGACAGTACAAATTCCAGCGAGCTCTACTACAAGGTACACTACTGCTCATGCAAGAAGACCTCCACTCCCTTGAGAAATGATGTGACACCTGGATGATGAAGTTTCAGTGTAAAATTCTAACAGCATGTATCGCGGTTGTTCGATGCGCGAGGGATCAAGTACACTTTCTTCTTCATCGGGGAACACTCGTTTACAGCTGTCTACCCGCGACCTCATAATCAAGTATTTTTGCACCTTCAACTTTTCTGAACAAGTGGAATACCAGTTGTCTGGCCAGAAAATCAATAGCTAATATAGTACATAAGATCCCCATAACCCCAGCCACAATAGAACTCTTCAAATTCCTCACTCACCCCATTTTAGAATACTGCAGTATCATTTGTGACAACATGAGGAAAGCTGACAGATTGTCGCTGAAAAGCATACAAAGGTCAGTTACCAAACGTCTGCTAGGCAAAACATCCACTAAGAACCATCGGCAGCGCTGCCGATAATTCCAGCTCGATCCGCTTTGGCTACGAAGATTGAGACATCACCTGATGCTTCTGTACAACGTGATTCATCAGAAAGCCCACTGCTATTTGCCCTCCCTAGAACTACAACATAGTTCGACAAGAGAGCTACGGAATAAGGAGTTTGCCCTGAGTGTACCTAGCTGCAGGGTTAATGTGCAATCTAACTTTTTCCTTATCAGATATCCTGTCCTGTGGAATAAACTCCCAGTCAAAATCAGATCGTGTGAGAGCTCAACGGTCTTTCGCGTTAAGCTTACCAATTACCTAGAGTTGAACACGATTACGATCCTGTTCTCTTGGGACAGCTTATTGGATGAGTTGCACCAAGAAGGGCCATAACCAACCATCTGATCTGCACCAATCATCTGATTGATAAGCGCAAGTCTTTTGAGATCATCTATCGAGTTCCATCACAGCTACACCATCGGTCAGGAGCTCGGCTACTCGCTACCACTGAAGCAGTATGCATCAGGTTGACAAAACCAAACCTATACATTCAGAAGCAACATGTACAAGCCTTACAACTACCCTGGCCAGCCAGTAATAGAGATGAATCGGACTTCACTCATTGGTATCACATGCCTTCAGTGACCTGACCACCTGACACGTTACGTTAAGCACTTAAAATGTTTTGTTCAATCAATAGTTACTCTTTGTTCCCCTATGAACTCCGCTTCTCAACGTATATTTCTGTACAAAGCCTGATGATGAATAAATCGAAAACAATTGTTCGCTTTAAGCGTACCGCTTGCGTTTCTTCTTGCAATATATAATAAAAATGGGCATACTACATGATATTAAACATCTAATGAGTGAACCAAAAATATTTCATCCTGTGTCACATACACCTGTTACCATTCACTATTTCAACTAATGCACATTGTGTCGAAACACACCTGTGAGTTAATACAAACCGTCGAAATAGGAAAAGCCATGAAAATCAGTGGATTAAGCTGCTGGCTAGTTGGCATCTGCCTTTTGCTGTCATCGGTTCAATCCCCAGTAGAGGACCGAGGGAATGCGCACCACCGACGAGCCTTCATTGGGCGAAACGCCTCTGGGGCTTTTCCGGACTAGGCTGTGCAATGTAGCTTGTGAACTATCGGGATGAATACCCTACCAACATCACATAGATGTTTACCATTCATGAATGAACATGACATATTCTGTAAAATATGGTTGTGCCAAAGATGATCAGAGCTTCTCACGCAAGGAGAACTATACTTAGTAGTAGTAGTAGTAGTAGTAGTAGTAGTAGTAGTAGTAGTAGCAGCAGTAGTAGTAGTAGTAGTAGTAGTAGTAGTAGTAGTAGTACTTCGTAGTAGTAGTAGTAGTAGTAGTAGTAGTAGTAGTAGTAGTAGTAGTAGTAGTAGTAGTAGTAGTAGTAGTAGTAAGAATGCTTCTGCTAATGCTGCCTGACGACAAAAGAACTTTTCTATCGGGCACTTTTATGCCCTCATGCAAAGAACCGTCAAGTGGAAAGCACAGTCACCAAGTTACATTCAGGAGCGTAGTGCCTAGCGACAAGCTAGTTTTTACAAGATGAGAGCGGTCTACTTCGGGGTTTGTGACGATTCAATCTAGTTGATCGTTGTTGTATTCGCGGCTTGACCTGTGTTCCTAGATCGTGAAGCTGCCAGTCTACTGTTCTAAGGGTAGCAGTATCTGGTGTGATTTCGGAGTCGGCGTTTCCTAGCTAAGCCTACTCTAGTGAGAACACGTTTTCGATCACTGACAGGCTTTCATTTACCACGTCACTCGAATAAGAGACTTAAGATGATATCGAATAAAGGAATTGAATTAGACTGCCGCTTTAACGAAATTAAGCCACTTCTGCACCAGGAGCAATGTGTGTATTAAGGGAAAACTGATACATACCTTGGTAATTGTAGCTGCGTGATAAGCGCCCAAGGCATCCTCGTAAATTGCACTTCTTTCCGGTTGTTCCGCCTTAATTTCTTCCATTCGTTTATTGACCAACAGATCAACCATGGTCTGGTAGCACGAGTCTCCGGCACATCCTTGAGGGTGTTGAACTAAAAACTACGTAAAAGAATAGCAAAAGGCATAACGTATACCATCCCTCTCAACTTTTCGTATCGTGAATTGAGTTGGCTGATGCTTAGTACACGCGTAGGACTAGGTCACACTGAATAAATTACACTGGCTAACCAGCAGTCATTTTTGGAGTTCCCTACTCTATCGTACTCCGACCCGAACACCATGGTATAACAAGTACGGTTGAAGCACTGGCATCGAATTGAGAATAACTGTTTATATCTGCACATGGTGACGACTAGCGGTTAAACTCGTTAGTAGTGTCTGCACTGGAAATGTTCCGTCGAATCAGTGACGTGAACTTTACGATGAACGCGTAAGAACATTACATGATATGAACAACATTCTACCAGGCTGTCTCGCGACGTGGATGTAACTAAATTGGTGTGATCAGTAGTCATTCATATCACTCAATTAACGTGGTATTGGCAATTTTTGTTGCTTTTCGTACTACGGGATGTGTGTGTGGAATTACTTTCCGAGATGGCTAGTTTGTTCGCAGAACGATATCACCAATGTGTAATCTCAACGTTAACTCGTAGACGGGGCTGAAATTTATCGAGGTATCCCACTCTGGTTGAAATCTAGTCAAGCGTTGCGGAGTTTGCACTGTTGCAGACGCCTAGTCTGGAGACGAAACGTCTGCAAACACGCTGCTTTGGTCGGACGGTAATCCAATATCAGAATATCAGTGTCAGGCAGTACGATGGCTGTGGAGGGAACGCACGACTGATGTGTGGTCCCAGACCAAAGCGACGGTGAGTAAGTTTGATATTTAACGAGCGCTCATAATCGATATGGTGACCTTTGCGAACATGTTATAGTTCACACCACATAGAGGCAGGATAGCCCACACGGGACTACCTCCTGTTGGACGACGCCCTCAAGGAGCCTTAATCGCAGAACTTTTGTTTCGAATTCTTCTCAAGCCTTCGATAGCTACCTCACTCTTGGACAAACATTGTACGGTTGTTCTATTCTTGGGGATTAATTACCCTGTCCTCTGCATGATAGCAACTTGCAAGTTAGTGGATAGTGAGCGGCGCTGCAGTAACTTGGTCACGTCGGTCGTTACCGTACCTCGCAGCCTGGTTGTCTTAACCACAAACTGGCAACAGTCGAGTTTTGGGTTCGAGTCCCACAGGAGTCAGATGGAATGCGCACTGCTGACAACAGTTGCACAGTGCCTATTGTAGCTGTGAAGAATTTCCACCTATACCATTCAACTCTTCCCAATACACCTTATTAAGTTCCACTCTCCCGAGGATGTGAAGTAGGTCCTTTGATGTAATCATGGTAACGGTCTTTCGATTCGGTCAGAAGCATCAGTTCGCCTGGACTTTGCTTTCGCACGATAGGGAGCATTGCCGCCGTCTGTAAACGGTGGAGAGGTGACAGGTACCCGTTGCACTGTTCCAGTTGACAAAACAGAAAGCGAGGCCCACTGTCTTTTTCACTGGAAGATTTACTTCACATTTTATTCTCTGCACCAACCCCAACGGTGGGTGTGTGTACTAATCCGAAGTGCTACGTATATCCTTCTCATTGAATTCCACTTGTTTTAATTGGCGAGAAGGTCTCTTGGACTGTCAATCTGGTTAGAGTAATCGTTCGGTGAATGGAGTGTGACAAGTACTCCCGTTTGGAACCGCGTCACTTGCATAGATGGGACCGCATCTAAAACAGCTGAATGTTGGATGTTGCATTCCCCATGCAACACAGTCGTGCTCGTTTGCACGGTCTTCCACTAGCGACGGCCAATCTGGCGGTAGAAGCATGGACACCGAAAATGGCAACTAATGTCTCAAGTACAAGTCTGTAACTTCCGCGGGCAACACCCGTCACAGTGGCTAAGAGTCCGTTTATAGTGTCCGGTTTGAGAGGTGCCAATACCAGCTTGGAATGAGTGATGTAAGCTCTACACAGCATCCAGCGCCATCATTTCTATTGGTTGTACTCGATCAGACTAGGTCCGAGGTGCTCGCATCTGAATGAAACCTAATGGGTTGGTTACGAAGTCTCTCTCCCCACTCTTTCACTCTCTATGCCCGTTTCATTTTTCCTACTGAACCCTACGCTTTCTTGGTAGCATAGACAGACAGTCTGACCGCTTTTGTACTCTCTCAGCTGACCTTATGCACATGAGATACAATGTGTCAAGGCATGCTGACACAACTGGGCTTACATCTTACCTATAACATACTTACTCAGCCTATTCGTCACACCAGCGTAAGTGTTTTTGTGCAGACATGAGTCTATCTTTTCTAACATGTCTTAATGTTCCACCTTTGATCTTTTTCTCCCTTTGTTTTGTCTGTAATGGGCCTTTGCACGAGTTGCGCAATGTATAGCTCCTTACCACTCACATTTTTCTTCATGGGAAATCAAGGGTCACAGTTTTTGATTATACAACTGCGAAGTTCAACTGGTGGCAGCACCAACGCATCACTTACCCATGGTAATTGTGTTCCCAAGGGGTTCTCATGAACTGCACATTCAAGATGTTTGAGTGCGGTATGGCTTTTCTTTCCAGCTTTGGAGCTAGTTTTCTGTCTTGTGAGAATCATGATTATGGCTGAGTTGGGGCCCCAAGCGGGCAGGTAGCCTTTCCCAGTGACCCCAGTGCAACCGCCTGGATTTCGTGGCATAAGCGTCACCGGATCCGGAGATAAGTGGGCCGGATCTGGTATGTAAGCCGAGCCCATCGGATGCCATAACCGCTGTGCAATAGCCGCCTGAAAGTCATCCGGTTCGTGCCAGCCTTCTACGCATGCGTGGGATGGTCGCCATTTCAACTTTGTAACCTGAACACGCTCCGCATCCTTGGAGAAAGACCAGACAATATAGGAAAAATTATCAACTGTCACGACGTTAATGGGTTCAAAATGCTAACATTTCAACTAGTTATACCGCATTTCGAACAAAATGGTTGGTTGGTACCGAACCGGCTATTCGCCGAACAAGTAGACGGGTCCCAAGCGGGCCTAGCTACGGAGTGAAACGGTAGTAGTACTAGTAGTAGTAGTAATAGTAGTAGTAGTGGTGGTAGTAGTAGTAGTAGTAGTTGTTGTTGTTGTTGTTGTTGTTATTGTTATTGTTTTTGTCTCAGTTGTTGTTGTTGTCGTAGTAGTAGTAGTAGTAGTAGTAGTAGTAGTAGTAGTAGTAGTGGTAGTAGTAGTAATAGTAGTAGTAGTATGTGGCCTCTAATCAGCTGCCTTAACAGTAGAAGTAGTTTTTAGGTATTTAAAAATCGCTATATCATTTGGATTATGAATGGATAAACTTGATGCTGCCTTTACGAAGGCGGTTCATTGGAAATTAACTTTATTACTATTACAATTATTATCATTATACATTGCTTATGCTCAACCTGCACCGTTTGATCTGATGCATTACGCATGTGCTCATTTAACCGTTCTGGATTTCAACTTACATGCCATGGAATAGGCGAGGCGTATAAGGATGGCGTGTTGTCAGCAGTCGCTGGAGAGAACAACCCGATCTTGTGTCCATCAGTCTCGTAGACAACAAGTTTACACTGTTTTTCCGTCTTGATGTTGCTATCCGATGACGTAGGCGTCTGATCGGGAGGAGCGCTCCGTAGCGCTTGCACCGTCTGAGTCACAGTTTGTCTCTGGGTTTGTTCTGAAACGGAAACGATCCGACGATTATCCGTGCGAACAGGTTGTTATTGCGTATGTGTGTTGGCATGTCTACGATCTACCTCTGCGTATTCGCCTGCCCCAGTCAACGAACAACAAGGTGAAACGTGTATTCACAAATAACATATCCATCGTCCGCATAGTGATATTCTTTAATCCAAACCATTATTATGTTTTAAAATACATGAATTCATGAAGTAATCTGACTTTATAGTGGCCATACCTAATCGGACGGTCAAGTCACGAACGGCCGTTTCTCCGTTTGGGAGATCTTCAGCCGTGTGCATTGCGCCCGACCCCTGCGGACTTATAACTTACGATCCTACCGTTGCGAATGTACTGGTACAGGAAGATCTCGAATGCTCAAAATGAGAACCGGCAATTAACACTTCGGCTTGCTTCGCAGAGCCTTCGGTCGGTTTGAACCCTCACTCTCCCTCAAATGCTTAACTCTTACGTGCGATTGCACGTGGAATATGCCATCCAGGCGTGGCAGCCGGGGCAGAAAGAGGATCTCATTGCTCTCGAGACTACTCAGTGAAGGGTAACCAAGAACGTCAGGGGCCTCTTTCATCTGCCTTATTAGCTTAGACTGAAGTTCCTAAGGATGCACAGCAGTCGATATCATGGAAATCTCATAATGGTTTACCAGATTCTGAAGAACCCAAACCACTTTTACCGCCCGTTGCTAGAAGTGAACCACAACACTAACCTAAGAGGTCATCCCTTAAAAATTGCCAGTACAGTATAGCCTGCATAAATTCCGTAGAAATTTTTTCCATCCGCGTGTGCCAGCCTTGGAACGCCCTCCCTAGTTATGTCGTCTCCGCTCCCAGTCTGTCATTATTTAAAAAACGAGTTGAAGTTGCGTTGGCTCATTTGCATTTCATTTCATAACTTGTTAGCCATGGGCTACAAGACGCAATCAAAAGGTGTCTTACCAAACTCCTAAGCAATGGATTTTTACTTTTAATACACCAATCTCTCCGCTATTCCATATAAGTCCATGGTGAGTCCACCAAAATGTTTTTCACTTTATCATGCAATTTTGTTTTCACAATAATTTCCATCCCACGAGATTTGTTAAGCATTGCTTTTTACCCGTAATGCACCATTGTTCTAGTGTTCCATTGTCCCTGGAACACAGGGTCATGGCTGACAGAAATTAGTAAGGTCGCGGGTTCTTACCTCTCAGCGAAGAGATGGGTTACGCATTACTGAAGATTCGTGAGGGGATGAAACTACCATCCAGTGGTTCCTGGAGATGTACTGTGCCTCATGACTTCAGAAAGGCTTTAAAAGCATGATTATTATACTTGGCTGACAGCTTTAAACGCCTCACACAAAAGCTTCATCAGCTTGATTGAGCCAGTGAAGAATTGGTGCAGTGTCTATAGCAGATTGTAGATAAACGCGACAACATAGAGTCTGAGAGTAATGGCGTTACAGCTCAGAGGCCGCTCAAGCGTTACATTAACGATGGAAAGCTTCAAGTCATTTTGCGTTGCAAAGTCTTCGCCGCTACTTGAACAATGAACAATGAACAATGATTTATCACGGGATAAATGCAAGCGCTTGACACGTCCCGTAAGATAGTTTGGCTAAATATGATGAAACCAAAAGATATCTGAGTCATCTACCGAACGTCCGCCTAAATGAATACTTCGATAAATTGCAACAGTGTAAGGTTTTAAAAAATCGAATGTATACGTTCAGAAAGACACTGGGGTGCAGTGATCGTTAAGGCTTGAGCAAAGCAAAATATGGTCACGCACTTGGGTCCATTTGATACATAAATCCTGTTGAAAAGCCTACTTGGCGTAATCCACAATTGGAACAGAGGCGGTTTTTGATGTTATTTCTCAGCATTCAGCAACCCGCCCCCATCCATTATGTTGGCTTCGGCAGTTTCCTCTGTCTTAGTAGTCAACCCATGAGGTTTTAATCGCAACCGCCCGTCGAGGATCATGATATTATCCAATTTTATTTCATGTCATGCTTCTAACGCAAGCACCATTGTCACGGAATCTCCTGATAGGGCCCTGTATTTATGCGCGTACTTCGGTGACCCCGGTCTCCGCCTTTTGTATTCCCATGTCCTCGTGCGCATGTCTTACGCTTTCGCCTATGTACACTTGTGCGAAGTCTTTGCTACCACTGGTATAAATATAGTTGTTTTCCCTGTTTGTGGGAAGTGACTCTCTCAAATCTGACAGCTGGTCTTTTCGAGAATCCCCTAGTCCCCCCCCAGGTTAAGTCCCTCTGGATACCTCCGAAATGCCTTCATTATGAGATTTTCCTGTCATCCCACTGCACCCCGTAGTACATCGCGGACGTTGGTCTAGGATCTCTGCCCCTGACGTTTCACTAACAGCACCCGATATCCTCCATATTTAAAGTATTAACTATTTTACTATCCTTATCATCGTTATTTTTATTTCGATATCCCTACCAACTATCCAACGGGACTTGTAAAGCAACGCTACTTAACCCGTATAAATTCATTGTTCATTGTTCATCGGACTACTAGTTTACGTTGTCCTCCCGAGCGGCCCTTTGAAACGGAGATTATGCTATCGAAGCATATACAAGCCTCGGAGGGGCTGAGCTGTATTCGAGTGGCCCAGCTGTGTCATTAGGTTTACGAACCAGCGCTATTTTTAAACTCCCTTAATTTATATGGACTAACTAGTTAGGGAATGGCAAAGCATCATTGCGGAATTCCAATTGCTCACTGGGATTAACAGTTTTAGTATGCAATTTGCAGTGAACCGCGTGCTCGGTTTGGTTCCGCAAATGTAAATATGAGCAACTATGGCTGGTGTTGCTTCGAGTGTACGTAAAGACCAACACGCATAAGCTGTATCGCCTGCTGCTATGCAGTGCTGATGTGACCTCGTCTGGTGATGAGAGATTCGCAACTTGATTGACACGCTCAGCGCGCACATGGATGTCAGGGTTTAAACCGTTTAGAAACTCATCTCTCTTTTCTCGTTTTACAGTCACTGACGTATCATCCACTGCTTCACCTGACCCTACGAAGTGTTTGTATGAAAAAAACAAATGTTGCCCACGAAACACTAACTCGCTTATTGAGTTTAATTGCCATGTGTCTGCTCTAGTCTCTCACCTTGAGGGTGTATTGATGGGAATATGCAATCGGAGAGACGAGACGAGTTTACCTGACGAAGCAAGCAGCTGGAGTGCGGCAAACGAACGGGGCCGATGATTGGACATCGCTGCGTTTACGCTGACTGACTCGTAGTTGCCGGTGCTAGTGTGAGTCCAATTGTTCCAAGCAGAAGAGTCGTTAGTTATGGAATCGGTCCAGTTAACTACGTCGATGGTTCTATCGGTTAATTATGTTTCCATTGCGTTGAGGTTGCATTGTTAAAGAAATCGCTTGTTACCGAAACACTGATTCCGTGAGAAAGATAAAACACTAGCAACAATCCCGGGTGACCTCGTTTAAGATGACTTGGGCTCCTCCAGGCAATGCAAAAAGGCCTCGAAGACTGGGAACCAACACGTCGGGCTGTTGCGACGAGCGTTTGGACAAATAAGCAGATCCATATTTCCACAAATGCTCAGTGCGTATATTCGCCCCCATGTCGAATACGCAATTCAAGCCTGGCATCCATGGCTGAAACACGACCTTAATGCATTGGAGCAGCTACCACGTCGGGCATCTAAGAACGTAATTGGAATGCGCGAACGTTCATACCAGGAGAGGCTGAATCGATTGGGGATATTCAGTGGAAGCTATCGCAGACTACCAGGCGACCTCATTATGGCATACTTGATTTTGCGAGACCCACGTCATGTGTGTCGCCCTTTACTGCGACTCAGCAGCAATACAAATCTGAGGCTCCACTCACTGAAACTCGCTGTACAGTATATCCGCCTCAGAAATTTCTTTCCCATTCGTGTCTGTCACCGATGGAATACTCGCTCAGAATCGGTCGTCTCTCCACAGACACGAACAGTACTTAAAAGACGGTTGAATGATTCACTCATCCATTTACACTTTGTCACTTAGCACTGCGTCTCCATCCTACACCTGGCGTTTACCATGGAATTATTTGATGTTGACTGCGGGTACTGTGAATCTAAGCGGATTGCATGACTACGGCGGAACAAATGATAAGTCCTTATTTTCACATTTGAAGTACTAACTGTTTTGCTATGATTATTATCATTATGGTTATGTCGCTGTCCCCACGAACTATCCAACGGGACTTGTAAAGAACACTTCTTAACCCGTATAAATTCGTGGTTCATTGTTCATTGTTTATAGTTGCCTATTGATTCTGATGCATTTCTCAGGAATTACTTATGTATTTAGATGCTGTATATTAGCCAAGAGGCTAGATCAGGAACCGTACCAGCAAGAGCCATTGCTATCGGGAACCGGTCTACGACCTAACATACTTGTTTCCTCTGTGTGACTGGACCCACAGTTGTGACTATGTGCAAAAAAATGGGACCCTAACCCTAACCACGAGCGCTCTTTGAGCTTGGCTCTGTTTCCACAAGCAACATATTTATGATAGCAATGCAGGGTAACAAACCTTTTGCCGCAAAGAAACTGACATTCGTCCTTGTATTATTTGAGCATGCTGAATACAAATCTGACATTGGCTTCTTCTGCACGCTACAAGTATTTTTAAAATCGACTTGTGAAATTTTTGCAACAGACGGAAGTCTTCCAAGGATGTATCTTACATAGATAAATTAAAGCAAACATGTATCCTAAACACATCCTTTTGATTACTCACAACATAAACACGAAACTGGATGTATAAGAAGCCTTAATTGGGCAAGAATTTTCGTCTACATATTTTCTCAGGGCCATGACATTTCATTCTTTAACAATAGTCACTCCACATCTGATCGTCCCATCGTCACTGATAACGTTCTTCCATCGTCATCAAAGTTTGATGAAAACGTCCCACTTATTCGTCGCTTAATTTCACATAATCTATGGGGAGATTGATGAAGACGACTGTTCAAGGAATACAGCTTTGCGCTTATGCTGCACCAGAAATCGCAAATTGTCGACACCTTTAAACTGTGCGCTACAGTTATCTGACGTTTTGTTCCCAAGAATGTGTTGCATAACTGCCACAAATGAGTACCACGTGGTTTACTTCCTGGCATTTATCTTTGTGACAACATTTCAACACGCACAATGAGCTCGAATTTAAGGACCGTCCAAAACACCAGCTTCAAAAGCTTCAACTAAAACAGACCTGACATTAGCAACTATGTACTGAAAACATTCGCAATCAGTATTCAGAACTGTCACGAACTGTTTTCTAATGCCAACTTTCAAATGCAGTCGAGGAGATACGCACTGTTATTTGACAAAATTTCCTATGACGTTGGCGACCTTCTTGCAGACGCTTCGTCACCAGTCGAGGTGATATAATCAGTGCGTCATTGTGTAGTGAAGCGGAGCGATACCAGAGTTTCGCGTCTTGGTCAATGCTTCCGTGTCCACTGTCTCCCATGAGCTCGACTGTCCCACATGCAGAGATAACATGGGAACTTTGAGTATCCAGCCTGCTGACCAACCAGAATGACCACCATTTTCAGATCAACACAAATGATCTAGTTGTGTTCACGATATTTGATAAAATCCATGTTCTCGTTCTTGTCTTCTTCTCGCAAATCTACTGAGGAACCGTCTAGGAGCTGAGGGGGGGGTGGGGGGGGGGGGGGGGGGGGGGGGGGAAAATAACAATGTCAATCAGAAAAAAAAAAAGTATATTGGGGGGGGGGTAATAAGAGGGTGTATGGGTAGTGTTTGGTTTATTGGATGTAGTGTGAGTTGGTGAATTTGTTAGAAAGAGGGTTATGTAAGTAGGAGTATTGGAGTGGTTGGGTATTGGATGGTGTGGTGTAGTAGGTGGGGTTGGGGTTGGTGTAAATTTATGGGAGTTGGTTTAAGGGGGAGGGATGGTTGGTGTGTGGAAATGTTAAGATTTATTTATTTATTAGAGGAGGAGAGAGAAGGTGAATAATTTAATTTAGAGTTATAGATGGATTGGTGGGGTAGGTGGGGAGGGGGGTGTTTTGGGTTGGTGAATGGGAATGTGGTGGTTTGGGGGGGGGGGTTAGAGGATTAAGTTGGGAAATTGGTAAAGATAGGTAGGAAGGGGATGAGGTGGTTATGTAAATGTATGGGGGGTGAGGGGGGTAATAATAAGAGGATGTGGGTTGGTGTGGGTTGTGTTGGTGTAGTATTGTGTTGTTGGATTGGATTGGGAATGTGATTTTTAAGTGGGTTTGTTATAGTTTGTAGTGATGAGTGGGGGGGTAGATGGAGGAGTATATTTACCGTGAGAAATTCAAATGTCTGGTTTTTGCGTTTGTCTTTTTTCCACTAACGAAACATTTCTCACAAAAATGGTGCACAATCTAAAGTGCCCATTTTTGTCTGGGTCACCAATGGGTATCTCAAGCTATCTTTCATTGACACCTATTTCAAACAAAGTGATAGTTCTCCTTTGACTAACTAACGTTTAATAGCAAAATGCAACAGGTTCATTTGCACAGTTATGCTTACCTGAAGGAGCCGGGGTTGTTTCTGAAACGAAAGTGAATTGTTATATAATGGTCTATTTATGTAAAATATCTAAATATATGGCAACCGAAGTATATAGTGAAGAAACTAATTTCCGTTTTAAGATCATCCCTAAGGGGTCAGTTAGAATCAGCTTGAAGATCTGTTATAGCAGAAAGTTACAAAAATGTTACTGTGGTGGTTTTTCACCTAGCAAGCATTCTTCCATAAAAAGCCACAAATGTCCGCCTGACAACACTGTGATGTGGAGTATGTGACTCATCACTAATTAAAGTCACAGCCCAAGGCTTCACACTGGTAGATTGGTTAGCGCCATATTTCACGATAATTGACACTTACACTGCAAGCTGCTTCCCTGTTTGCCCTTGGCAATGAGGCTAGATTTTATCGTGATGCGATGGTTTGCGTGCTTCTGAGATCCATTGAGCTATGCTTGGTGGTGCGTTGTTGCACCCACAGCGCCGCTTACACCAAATTGGACAATGGTAATAGGCTAGACAACATCAGCCTCCTGGTCCTCCAGGTTGAAGGTTGGAATGAGGGTGGTTCCTTATTCCTTAAAACGGACCCCATGTAGCACACCGTAAAACCCGCTGCGTCGAGGTCAGGTTTTTGAACCAAAGGCTTTGGTTGAGAAGCCTAATCTTTCTCCTATCTATGCCTGGTCAACCTGATAGTATCTTGCATACGCAATACAATGAAGCTTTCTTCTAAGAATTTCTTGATGCTCTGGCCGTCGCAGAGGATAATAAACGGTGCCCTATCTGCTGCATCGAGCAGGGTGGTTAGGGGTTTGGATGTTACTGCTTAAGCCTTCCCATCTTCTTAGTCTCCGCTTACGCTTTTTCACCCTTATCTTCCCGTTCTAACTTCACTTTTATCCTCTTGTTTTCAACCCTCAATTCTTGACCCTTCCCCACTTACCTTTGATAGGTTTTTGCATCCAGCTCACATGTGAACGCGGAGCGTCATTCCTGCCTTGAGGACAAGCCCATGTCCAAGCGAGTGCTCAAGCCCAAATCATCGACTACTATTAGGATCCCTTGATCCTCCCTCAGATGGACTTGCCTCAACGTACGCACTTTGTTACAGATTGATCAACAGGCAACACTTGCTTTGAAATTAAACCCTTATCGATCGATATTTGCTATTTATCGGAGACCCGTCAGTAAGACTCAAGCTCTGTGCGTACTTTGCAAACTCTTGTCGATGACACTAGCAACACTTTCTCACTGCGCCTATCCGATGACTATGGATTTTGAGCACTGTCCAAGACGATGTTGTTATTGTTCTGATACCCGGTGCTGAAGCCGCTCTGGTTGATTGGATCCCAATCAGCAGCCGGATGTGTGCAGTCCGGTTGTCTGGCTCGTTCAAAGCTTCGAAGTCTCGCAGGACTAACATGTGTCTATTCGTTATCGTTGCTCATGCGCCCACAAAATCTAGCGATGACTCGGTAAAAGATGACTTCTATCGCCAACTGAACGAGATCCTTCGCCACAAAAGAAGCCCGGACACTGTAGGGCTGGCTGGGGATCTGAAGGCTTGTTACACCCAGATGAATCAGAGCAATGACGGGGCAATGGAAGTATGTCGTAAGCAACGGTGAATACAGGAAACCTATAGAAGTAAACAGCAAGCAAGCAAGTAACGTGAATGCTGAGTCCGGTGTTCGATCAGACAGGGAGGGACTTGGCCAATGAGCGCAATGAGAGAAGGACGACACACACAGATACGTATGGATGAACACACACACTCGCGTACCTTCGCAGTCAGTAGGGACGACACGGAACACTTACTGAGGGCACATTAACGCTAAAATGTTAAAATTATCCACTGATGAACTGCACCTTGGCGATCAACTCGGTGTAGGCTCCCTAACAATACCGGCGAGTGGTTACCTCCTTTGTATGATGATCCTCGTTTATTTCTTACAAACACTAGTTTCCGACACAGCCCCCGCAGGTGGGTGACTTGGCGCCCACCAGTCTGGAACTAGCTATGGATGCAAATCGATCACATTGTGAGCAGTTGCCGCTGGAGAGGCTGCATCTAGAACTGTCGCTCGTTTTGGACACCGAGCATGCACTAGTATGTGTTGACCGGCGGATGCTTTTTGATGGACACCCACGACGACGCTGTGAGCGCATTGACACTAGCTAACTGACGAAGCCTGCTGTTCTGAATGTTTGTCACAGTACGCTGACATGATATTTGAATAAGCGTTCACTGGATACGATTGAAGCTCACTGGTTTCATTTGCACCAAACCTTCTTAGTAGAAGGCAAATCCTCAGGTGGCAAGTCTAATCGTCAACATGGTCATTGGGTCCCTTCGCAGTCTCTGAAATTTATCGATGCTCGCTGGCACATTCCTGATGGAAGCGTGCACTGCGAGACTCGCAGGAACCTCCGGGCAAAACTCCGTGCTAGCCTGAAGAGAGACCGCCAATCCTAGTGGTCTCATCGTGCATCAGAGTTGGAAACGGCCGTTGCCCATGGTAATCGTCGTACGTTATTTCGGCTGATACGGAAAAAGGCAGCGGGAGACCTGGTGTTAGTGAAACTATGCGTAACGAGAGCGGACAGCCTATCCAGCACTTCTTAAAACGTTGGGAGCGTTGGACAAAGTCCTTTGAAGGGCATTTTAAGCGGTCATAATTGTTAGGTTTCTCGCCGACTACTAAACGCCCCGCTCCCTAGGCTGTCCTTTTAGATCCCACGGACTCCGATGTCTAACTTGAGATCGGACTGTTGAAGTTGGACAGAGCCATGGGACCAGAGGTTCTTACTCCAGACCTCTTCAAATTCGGGGAACCTGCTCTTGTGAATGATTTACACGAGTTACTAGTGAAACTACGTGGGCTTGAACTTGTCCCAGCCGACTGCAGCAGCTCCATCATAGACCCAATTTTCAAGGAAGGCTCACGATGGGAATGCGTCAACCACGTAGGAATCAGTCTGCTTCCCATTGCCTCCAAACTACTTGCCCCTGTCATCATTCACAAATTGACTGACGATCGTGAAAGCCAGATTCGTGAAAAGCAAGACGGGTTTCGTGGAGGTCTTGGCTGCATTGACCACATCATCTTGCGTCGGCTGTTGAAGCACTGTCACAAATATTGACGGCCCACCATTATCGTGTTCTTAGATATTAAAGGTACATTCGATTCGGTGGATAGATGTGCACTTTGAAACTTTCTACTCAGGAAAGGTGTACTTGAGAAATATGTAAATATTACCCGAGCATTATACACACTTAGCTAGGGTAGAGTGAGGGCTTACGTCCAGTTGTCGCCGCCCTTCAAACTTTCCAGCGGTGTGAGACAAGGATGCCTGCAGTCACCTTTCCTCTTCAACACTGCTATTGACGAAGTCATGATGATGGAGGTCACAGGATCCGACTTAGGTGTAGATCTGCTCCTAAGAGAACGACTTCTTGACTTGTAGTATGCTGACGATATTGCTTTAATCTGTGACAGCTCATAAACGTGCCAAACGGCACTAGACAGATTAGCACTGGCTGTCGGTCATTTCGGACTTACCTTCGCATCCTCGAAGTGCAAAGCGTTCCTCCAGGATTGACCTGGACCGCCACCTTCGCTGACTTTGTTTGGGATCAGCTAAAAGTCGTTCAGAAATTCAACTACCTGGGAATTTGGGTCAGCGCCCTTGGGATTAAATATGCGATCAAGAACCGTATATCAAAAGCTCGAGGTGCTTTTGTTAATCTTCACCACCTATTGCGCCGGCACGACAACACTCTCGCCCTGAAAAGTAGTGTACGATGCATCTGTACGTTCGACCTTACTGCACTGATCTGAAACCTGACCTCTTAGATCAACTGACATATAGTGAATAGTTACGTTGAACTACCGGTGCCTTCGCCACTTAGCTCACATCTGGTGAGAACACAGAGTCAGCAACGAAGGTGTTAGACGCCTTGTTTACGGCACAGGAAAAGGAAATTAACAACTCAGCACCGTTATTACACGCACCGGGCTCTGATGGCTAGACCACGTGTTACGAATGCCAGCCCACGGACTCCTGCGACGTGCGTTTATTGCGCGCCGGGGATGTGGATGGAAAAGAGGGAGGGGTGACCAAGCGATGACTTGGTCGAGAGCAATGAAGCCCCTCATTTTGAAGCTGACCTTGATTGGGCGTCTCGACTCCCTGGATGAAGACGTTTGGCTGGATACACTTGTTGATATGGCTAGGATCCGACCACAATGGCGTTCGTGCTTTGAGTTTTTTTTGTCCCACCCCATCCCCATTAACCTCCCTCTGCAACCACGAGCTCACTATTTAGCCTAATATATTTTTGTGTTACAAACTTGTTGCTGCATAGTAGCCGGCTGGTAGCTTACCGGAACAATGCGCATCCGTTACCAATAGCTCAGCTAGCTTGCATCTGTTGCATTTATTCCTTTTTTGCTTTTATGTGTTGTGGCAGAGTAGCTGTGTTGTTACACACCTCCAGCTAACGTTCATAATGAATAAATGAAGGGCATTTCTTCCCCACTTCACTGTATTCGTTTCTACTGTTGATCTCTACATTACACACACATACACACATGAATATACGCTGATCGTTACATCAACAATTTTGTTCCTTACAGTAGTCTTGCTTATTAGCTGATGGATCATCTGGTACCTTCCACCAATCTTTACATTGCATACAACGGCAAGCGTATCTGTTTCGACATAACTGTTTGTAAAATTTTGATCATACCTCATAAGTGCGTACTTCGACTGAATTCAATAACCAAATGTTTATTTATTTAGTTGTTTGTTTTTGAAGTTCCACCCTTGTTCCACACAGCTAAAATCTCTAATTCATTAAATCACATTAGATTTGAGATAGTCAAAGCCCACAGCATGTTTGCAGGGCTCCCTCCGCATGATGTCGTACCTAAAAGTAACTAAGGGATACCGTTCTCAAGAGGTCGAGTGCGTGGCGAAAATGCCCATTTGGAATCAACTTGGTGACTTCAAGGCAGCATCAGTGTTCGCTTGAAAATTGGAACTCTCGTTAAAACCTTATGAGAAAATGAAAATTCTCTCTTTTATAGGGCGACGTGGTTGTAACCGTCTATCAGGAGACATGTGTAATTCGGACCATCCAAACGTAGGTGCTTCCTTAGCTCAAACAATTTATCCACTTTGGAATCGTGCGGCCGAGATTCGTAAACTCAGTTAACTCCAAACTACGAGGTAATCCGACTGATACCACTCATTACTTCGTTGACGAAACCATTTCTGTGTATCGATAATTCTGTGACACAACACCAGGCACTACCTTAGAAGTCGGTTACACTTTGTGCTTTAGAAGTCTTCGTCACTACTCCTTCAGATAATTCAACATATTGAATAAGCAGATGTCAGTGCAGTTGTTGTGACACATTGGGAGTAAATGGAATCCTTACCTGACCCACCTATCTGGTTCATTCATATTATAGCGCAGCGGAAACCAAGGACTACTCGTGAATCGGAACGACAACGAAAACAGGATTGTAGAGAAGTAACAACGGAAGCAATGGATGAGAAGAGACAAGGCTCTGCGAGCGTTGCTAATCGAGCCGACAGCGGATCACGGGCGCCATCTGGTAACGAGCCGGGGCCCAGAACAATTGAGAAGGAGTTTGTCGAGCACGCAATGAATCAGACAAATACACCGCTAGCGAAGCCCATATGAGTGAACGGGGATCGAGTGAAGTAGCAACGGCACAGCAAGTCCCGAGCGTACGAACGACTGAAGACCGGTCAGCAACGGATGCAGAGAAGCAGAGAAACGGGATGGAAAGATGGTGGAGGTATCTCGAAGCTCAACCTAGAGGGTACCTGGAATGGCCTATCACACAAATCCTCATCCGCTTTGCATCATGGGAAGGAAACACAGTCCAAATCTTTACAGGTTTGTGAGTTGTCAGTTGCACGTTGTTGCGGTAATACACGTTCTAACCCCCCCCCCACCGCGTCGTTCTCGCTACAATATCAGTTCACATACCAAGTTGGAATAATTTTACCGCGAGTTTACTCAACGAGTATTGACCCACCTGTGCTCGGCATCACATTGCAAAATAAGGTATTTTGTGCATTCTGCGCTAAGCGCCATATTAACAACTGCCATTGAAATGCAATGAAATGCCCAGCTGTTAACAGGCGCATGCTTTATGTCCAACTTCACATAACTGGGCTGGGTTGGCCGCATGCGGTGCAAACTGGGACGACATCTCCCAGCATTACATCAGGATTTCACAGTATTTTTGACAGTGATAATCACATAAGGTGAGAACCCAGTAATCACCATACTTGCACATGTTACGCAAGCTTCTCCAAGTTCTGCGTGAATGAATGGTTCGCAAACGCGCGCGAGTCAAATGCTCGCATAAAGAGCACATTCCCTGCCAGTATATGGTGTGCCCACAGGCTATAGGCACTGTCATGACTCCCGGGTGCTTGCATGCGGATTTTTTCACGCATCTTCGGTATGCGTCTCGCAAAGGAGGAAACAGAACCCTGAAGCACCTGGGGCTCCTTTACACACTTCAGTTTCGCTTCGTCAGTGTTCACCATGATATTCGATGTGTAGAAAGGGTGACATTGCTACTCGTTGCAATGGCGACAGCGATAAACAAACCTGAAAACAGCTGTCACCTATCACTGTACATCTAATCAAACAAGGTATATAGGCATCCTTAGCGCACCACAGTAAGTTTGTAAACAAAAGTTTTGCATTTTTTCAAGGTCAAAGGATGTCCCGGTTACTTATTTGGTCTCTAAGTTCAGGTATGTAGTTAAGGCTCCTCCACCAATCGAGGTGACTACACTTCGTAAGCCAGTGGAGCTGGGGGAATTTCCCCCATCTCGAAACGGTGTTTTTGCAGTCCAGCAGAGTCCATCTGATCCCACTGCGTGCATCAGGGTACAGGTATTCAGAGTGAAGTGTAATCAATATCATCCATATAGGAGCCGGCACAAGTACTGGTGGCGTACTATTTTTGCCATCAGGCGACAACCGAATCCGCACTGCCGATATCGCCACAATTAGTGAAGAAACATCTGCAACTAAATTACCAAGCTCGCTGAGTGGATGAACAACAGAACTGTTAACCCGAGCCACCAGTATTCTGAAAATTTCTGGCAATGTTCTGTTGTTGGCGATTTGTTTAGAAAGGCTAAGGTTTGCAACTGAAAAACAACGCGAAACGCTGATTCATGAGTTAGGTCTACTCTTACCATGCAAACTGATAGACTTCGCTATAGCAACCTACTGTGACAGCAGGTGGACCCAAACATTCCTAATATTACACACGATAATTGTTAACCCGATAAATGGGAACTTACTTAACCGCTCGATGTCATATAACTGTAGAGAAGAGTAAAGTCAAAAGATGCATTGTTGAGTAATTTAAAGCGGTAGGTGAATTTAAGTGGCTTTGATAAACATATCCACGGTCAGGAGAAGCAGCAACAAAACAAGATTGACCTCAGCCTTCCACTTGTAGTTTTAGTGGCTATACATCAACGACCGCTGAATAAATGTCACTATCTGTGGCAACGGTTAATCTAAAGCACGTTTAATCTGTAACTTTTTGATTAGTATAAAATCAGTTGACTAAAAACACTATTCTTAGGTATTTTTGTTTGTCGCAATCAGCCGACAATTCAGATATGTCGACCAGCTATCCGGAAAAGCACCAGACGGCCGTTTCGCCCTATTGGGGCTGGGACGAACTCTGGTCGGCTATGCGCCGAACATACATTTTTTTTGTTGTTTTTTGTTGTTGGTAAAACCGAGAGACTTCAACAGTCAAAAGGGTACCAGCAGAGATGACCAACAAGAAATCCAAAGCTAGAATCTGCGGGGCACGAACAGTAGCAGACTGAGGACAGAAACACGAAAGTTCGTAACCAGCAACTGTGTAAGCATACGTAGATGATTGCTTAACAAGTACATCCATGTGCAGTCGTCCAATTTGATTGACCGAGTAAAGCAAACAAGTAGTGCACCTGCCGAATGGTGCATCCAAAATTTTCTATCATACAAGTAACGTGCGTCTGTCAGGCCGCAGTCTTACTGCTGTTTGGAACTAGGTACCTCGGTAACCTGGCTCATCATGATTCTACCCATATAAGGGTGGATGCGATCCTAAAGTCTTAACAACTAGCTCAGACCCCGGTAACTTTCGACCAGCTGCCAACCGCTTCAACTCCATCACAATTGCCCACTATACAGTGCAACGCTGACGTAACCATCTCGACTGCTGTTGAAGGCTTTGCAACGAAATTGCTAAGCTCAGAGAACACACCAAAACCTCATCAACCAACCCGAACTACAGGTACTCCGATTAAATTTTCAATTTTTTCCCTTCTATTCCAGGTTGATGTCCCCTCTAGACAGCGCAGTGATTTAAACCTACACTGAATCCCTTCTGAACAGTTTCCTCACAGTTGGGCCACCGTCATCGTTTCACCAGTGACGTTGCAGCTTCCTTGTCGCGAGACGCAACCCAAGGAAATCAATGTAAAAGGATGAAGAGAATACACAAAGTATCTGGATTCAGCTTATCCTCTAGAAATGTTCTTTTTTGCCATTTGGAAGAATATAAAGGGAAAAGGTTGCATAAATACCAGTAGATATTTCATGTGCAGCCTATGATGTCTTCCTGGTCTATCTCATGTATGTTGCCGCGGTATTTGCCAGCCAACCAACTTTGCATCGACGAAAACGGGATACCACAAGGTGAGGTTAGATAGTATGGACAATGTAAGAAAACATTACTGTTTAAACAGAAATGTGATGTCTCATTTTTTCCTCTCAACTCGAGTATGTATAATGTAATTGCCAAGAAACCTTCCGAGATCGGGCAGAAATGTCACGGAAGGTGTAGCACCCATCAAGGTGGAAAGTCTTGGAAAAAGAATTATGCACCCACCTTTGTTTGGATAAGTTTAAGTAGCTTCAGTATATGGCCCACTTTGTGATCAAGCGCATCAATGCGATTCGTGTGTTGTATGATTTGACGCATGTTTTCCGTGGTAACTTGCTGAAAATTTTCAAACGCTTCAGCCGTCGGTACATTCATGGCCGGAATCGGCCCTGTCATCAGGGTTGTCCGGACTAGCACAGGTTTCGGACGTTCGCGCCGTCTTTTCCTACCCTGCAGCACGTAGCGCTGATAATCCAAGAATCTCAGACGTTCCCAGTGTACTAACTGTCGTTCTCGTGAAGGCCAGTCGTGAAACGACTTCTCTGAAGTAATACAAACGCAAACAGAGGGCATGTGTCAAGATTTCCATCTCTTCACATACGGAACACTGCATCATGGAAGTGAGCAGAAATTTAACTCTATACCACTCCGTCGAAATATGGTCAAAAATAAGGTATAATAAATAAAAACCAAATGTGACCCCACAACGCTCTTATCGTATACCAAGATCTCACGTGATATTGTAAAAGCGTAAAACTCAGTATATTTGGATCCACTAATGTGAGATAACATTGTCTGCGGGTATTCGTTCTCGGAATTTGACACGAGAAAGGAACATCCAACAGTCGTTTGAACTGACGCACTGAGTTTGATTCCATTAGTATGATTTGGCAAACAGTTTTAGACACTGACCATTCGCTGTTCAAAGCACTGCAACTAAAGGAACTCGCTTTAGCTCCGACACAACCAGCCCCGACCGGTGTCGGTGTGTGCTTCATGGCGTTCGCAAGTGGGGCGATGGCCTCAGTATTCAGAACTCACCTAGATATAGAACGCAGCAGGTCATGATGCGATCGACTGTCAAGATCCAAGTCTTTCGCACCTTACATTGTACGATATGCCCAACAAACTAGGATAAACCTGATAGCATGTAGGACCCGTTCGATCTTCTGTACTTAGCCTCAGGCAGTGAGTCGTTAGGCTTGCGAGTAGTACTCTGGCATTGGTGTTACGATGTAAAAGAAGATCCGGGTGGTGACCTCTTAAGATCAGATCCAGGACGTGGTGGATTTTCGCCGGGCTAGCCTTCTCCCTATAAAAAGCCACAAAAGTCTGCTTATCAACACTGCGACGTGGCGGATGTGACTTGCCACAAATTAAAGTCACTGGCTAGTGAATATCCGTAAAATGCTATCCAAGCCACGGACATCGCCTATTCTCACATTCCTGACGATAACAAACAGTCAAAAATGCTGCGGCACATTCAAAAACACAAGCTACATTCATGCACAAATTCATACGTATATACACCCATACACTTACATGCACTGTTATGCCAAACATGTACTTTTTGTACATTTTTGAGCACACTATGTTAGCTAAACATGATCATGCCTGTAAAGGTGTGCCTCGCATTCTCGAAAATAAAAGTTTATTTATTTATTTATAGAAGCTGCGATTGAGAGCTCTGAGTATGCATAATCTACTACGAAATGTTCCGTACATCTTTACGTGGACTTAAAATCGCTGCGTGAGAGTACACATAGATCATACAAAAAGAGCACGGAAGCTAACGATTGGCGGTCGAGAGTGTAGGCTCGGTCGTCACCAACCTTAACCTGGCTCATGAATACTGGCTTGCATCAGTTGACAGGGACGCGAGGTTCTGTATATCCCATGGGGATGCGGTTGACATCTTCCTGAAGTAGGCCGCAATAGTCGGGGTAATAATCACTTTCCACATCCTCAGGTCATTTGCAAACAAGGTACAAGCCGACCGAGAAAGCTGGTTTAATTGATTGATGTGTTTCAGGGTTACTCCACTACTACAGGGACACCAGTCGCTTAGACGAACGTCGATCAGTACCTTCCACTTTCGCACAGCAACTGACTCCCTGACCTACTGGTGTAGTGAACTACAACAGCTGCAGATTCTCAACTAGGGAAGGAGGACATCTGGGTTCACCTAATGAAACGCTTTACTAAAGTCGATGTACATCACGTCGACAGACTGCACCTGCCTGATCACCAGCAGCTTCGTATTTATGAACGACTTGGCATGAAATCATGCTGTGATTGCATCAGAAGATACCTTGACTCAAACCACTGTAACAGACTCTTCTTCACGAGGTAGTTGATCAACTTAGCAAAATCAGTCCGCCAAACAAAATGGGCCGACGTTGCCAACAATACATATATATATATATATATATATATATATATATATATATATATATATATATATATATATGACTGGAGGCATCCGGTTTCGGATTTGCATGTCATTGTGGCCAGCCACAGAATACCTGCGCCTACAGAGAGACCATGGGCGGCTTGCGCTGCACCACCCACAGATCCAACCACATAACCCATATCCAGTGTAAACCCGAAGGAATAAGACCGGAAGGCATGTGGATGGCAGCCACGTTTCAACAACGGAGCCCGCCCACACTCCTTCACAGGCAAACACAAGCACACTGTATTTGGGGAATCAAGCGCACACAATGCGGCGGCTGGACCGTAGTACGATCCACACTGAGTGCATGGAAGCACTCTTCGAGCTTAGCACGGCCACAAGAACCGTGCACCCCGTCCCCTCCAGTAACGACCAACAGTTTCCTGGAGCCAGTATGAACGAGGTAGTGGGTAATAGACAGGTAGGCACCTTGTCAACATGCACACCAAACGCAGTCTCACCGGGGATATAAAGCAACAGCCAAGCACTTGCGACAACGAGATCAAATAAATAAATCGAATAATGCAGACAGATACCATGAAATAACGCTTCAATAAAGGAGCATATGAAATAAACTGATTACGAACGAATCCTCGATCAGTTCAAGACCTCAGGAAATATATTTTAATAAAGTGCCACAAACGCAAAAGTGTTATCAAACTAGACCACATTGGTTTAATGAACGCGCGCAACTTTACAGAAGATAGATCCGGTAGACATTAAAATGAGATAAAAAGCATTAGTACGATATAGCAAACCCATCATCTGAAATAAAGAGACTCAGTATGTAAGCAGGTGGTTAGTAAATCGAATGCAGCGTACCTACAAACGCTGCGTCGGTTCTGCCAACGCTCTCAGCATGACTCGTCTTCATTTCGATGTTGCCCCCAGTGGTCTCACTCATAATTCACTAGCCCTGCCTGACTCAGGCACGCCACCGCATGTGCTACAGCATCATGCAATCGGTGTCGATGGAGTACAATCCCTCGGTGCCTGTCGCTTCCGCAATTACTGCTACTTCTCTGCATTCATCAAGGATATCTCTTGCACCTCGGCAACGGCCTTCGTGATCAGATAGCGTCATACACGCCAATCAACCGCTTTCCATTCCCATCACCTGCAATGAAGATTAGAACGTGAGAGGCTCATTTTGATCGTATTCTGGTAACGATGTTTCAGTTTCCAAACATGCCGCTTCCCAAACTCAGCTGACCATGTGATAGCTGCCTCGGTATCTGCGCCGAATCCATACACCACACATGACAGAGCCACCTCAGGTTTTAGCAAAAGTATACAATCTACTGCGTACATTCCACTACGGCGCAACACTTTCGTGTCCGCACCGCTTTCGCACCAACCAATGCGCAGAATCCGTCGCAGACACTGTTGATGGCACCGCTCGTGATATCGAACATCCCGCCGGTACACCGACCACATTTCGGTGCCGGATAGGGGAACGGACAGCACCATGGATTTGTACACCATCAGCTTGGTGCTAACCGTAAGCTGCTGGTTGTTCTACACTGGGTACACTAACTTCCCGAATGTTGCCGCTGCCTTCGAGATGTGGATACGCAGCTCACTGTGAAGCTGCTGGTCAGTCGACATCACGCTCCCAAGGTAACAGAAGCGGGAGGTGGTTTCCAACACTTCAGCACCAATGCTGATTCGTGGCAATATTGAGGACTGTACCTCCGGTGAAGGCTGAAATAAACAGACAGTTTTTCTTGTGTTTATGGTGATGCTGAATTTGGCCGCTGTCGAAGCCAGAGCCCAAGTCATGTGCTGCAACTCATCCGTGCTGTGTGCAAGCAACGCACGGCCGTCAGCGAATAGCGAGTTACGGATAGTTGTCTCACAGACTAAGGTTCACGCACCGAAACGACAGATGTTTAGCAACGTACCATCAATACTGTGCTGCAACGAAGACTCCAAGCACAAGCCGCATCAAAAGCACAATACATCATTGCATGAAGATATAGATTAAACAGGGCATGGGCTACTACACAGCCTTGCTTCACACCAGAGACAACTGCAAAATCATCCGAAGTCTCCCCACACAGCTGCACGCTCGCCCGCATATCACTTTGCAGACTTTCAATTAAACTGACAAACTTAGGCGAGCAAGCAGACTTACGCAACACCAGTCACAATGCCTCGCCATTCACTGTCATTCTTATCTGAATAGTCTCTAAAATGCTTGCATCTGTCGTTCTCCACAAATTGACTGGCGATTGTGAAGTCCAGATCAGCGAAGAGCAAGCCGGGTTTCGTCGAAATCGAGGCTGCATCGACCACAACTTCACTTTGCTTCAATTGTTAGAGCACTTGCATCTATATTGGCGACCCACCGTTGTCATGTTTCTCGACATCAATGGGGCCTTCGGTTCGGTGGATCAATGTGCGCTTTGGGACTGCCTAGTCAGAAAAGGTGTGCCCGATAAATATGTAAACGTTATCAAAGCGCTGTACGCGCATAGTTCGGGTAGAGTGCGGGTTTATGGCAAACTATCGCTGCCCTTCAGTACCTCCAGCGGTGTGAGACAAGGTTGCCTGCTATCACTTTTCCTCTTTAACTTCGCTATTGATGAAGTCATGGAAACAGCATTCGCTGAATAAGACCTAGAAGGTGTGGAGCTACTTCCTGGTGAACGACTTCTTGACTTGGGGTATGCGGACGACATTGCCCCCATAAATGACTGCGCCCAAACCCGTCAGGCTGTCCTACACCGCTTAGCACTGGCTGTCAATCGTTTTGGGCCATGGTTTGCTCCATCAAAATGCAAAGGTCTTCCCTAAGGTTCGCAGGGACCTACCCCTGCCCTGACGCTTAGTGGTGATCAGCTAAAAGTTGTTCAGGGATGCAAGTACCTGGGCAAGTATATTAACGCCGAGGGATTGAAGATGAGATTACAAACCGTATAACAAAAGCTCGAGGTGTTTTTGCCAATCTCCGCCACCTGTGGCGCCCTGAAGGGCAGAGTTTATAACGCAACCTTCTGTTCTACTCTCCCATTTTGTTGTGAAACCTGGCCCATCAGGTCGACAGACCTAATGTGGCTGATCACATTCGATCATCGCTGCCTTCGCAGTTTAGCTCATGTCTGGTGGGAGCACCGCATGAGCAATGAGCGGGTTCGGCGTCGCTTATTTTGGTGCAGGAAGAGCGACTGAACCGCTCAGCATCATTATACCACGCACCAGGGTCCGATGGCAGGACCATGTGTTGCGCATGCCAGCACCCCGACTTCCGCGAGGTGGCTCGTTTTCGCAGCCGGCTTGCGGTTGGAAGAGGAAGAGGGGAGTCTAAGCGATGATTTGGTCGTGAGAAATGAAAACCCTCTTTTCGGAGTTGGCCTCGGTTGGTGCATCCCGACTGCCTGGATGAGATCCTAAGGACGATGAACACGTTTGGTTGGACACATTTGCTGATAAGGCTAGGAGCCGGCCCCAATGAATTTTGTGTTGTGCGTTCCTTTGTCCATCCCCCTCTCGCTTAGCCCCCCCTCACTAATCATGATCTTAATCATTAGGCATAATATAACTGTATTTTTGCGGCACGATAGCCAGCTGTTAGCTCTCCGGAACGATGTCCATCCGTTACTAAGGTCTCAGCCGGCGTGCCTCTCTTGTTCTTGTATTTTGTATTGCGGCACAATAGCTGAGCTGTTTTCCACCTGATGATGACGATGATGATGATGGTGGTGGAGTTCAACATCCTATCGGTTCGGCTGATGTAACGTTCTCCGCAGCCAGAAGTGTATTGGTAAATGCAGCGTGCTTTGACACCGACAACTTGTCTTTACTTTCTGGTTCGGTCAATAACGACAGCTTCGTCAGAATACTAAGTCTTAGGAACAGCAGAAATTTTGCGCTAGGTTGTCTTCATGGTGTTAGAGTAACCCTTATACGGTCGTTCTATAAAGATTTTCTTCTTAGCCACAATAAGTACCTTCTTCTGCAAAATGTTTGAAGAGCTAGAATCGGTGACCCTGTGCTAGGTTGGATAAGCAACTTCTCCATTCAATGCCAGCTGTATCTGCGAGCCCGCAGGTCCGTCTACACAACTATGGTCCAAGGGATTGTGCCCCAAGGATCGGTATTGGGGCCAGGTTTATTCCTAGTGTTCATCAACGATCTTGCTACTGAGCCCCAGTCTGACTTCTTACTATTCGCAGATGATGCTAAGATTTGGCCCGATATCAAGACAGTGAACGGCCATGCGACACTCCAAAGGTAGTTCGAAGAGTCTGCTCAAGGTCATCGGAACACCGGCTGCAGTTTTGAGTACGACTCTCCTGGTTGGTTTGAGGAATACCCATGGAACAGTGCTGCAGCTTTCCGGTACGCCACTGATCAAAAGCTCTATGCGCTTGCCTTTTAATCCTGAGGTAACAGGTTCGAATCCGTTTAAGTGGGGGTACTTACCCATATACACAGGACATGCGCGAGCTATGGTGGTTGTGTGGACGTGAATCGTCAGTGTGATATACCGGCGTACTGCTAATGCCTATCGTGCTTTTCTAACGTTTGCGATTTCAATCTGGTTAGCTGATTCCTCGACGCTCACGACGCTGATTCGTATGGCTGGGCCGTCCAGTCAACCGCCATTCCCTTCCACTCACAGATTAGGCATTCAAAGAAAGATGAACTATGATTCATCGTGAGTGCCGATTTCCATTTAAGCCTACTGTTCACATGATGTGCTTAGTTTTCAACACTTGTAGGAAACTCTGTGGCACATCGCTCACTCTACTTGTGGAGCTCCTCTGGATCATTATCCATATAAAATGTAGGAGATTTACCGCGCTGAAATGCAAGTGGTTTGAAAACATTCAAGCGATACCCTCAAGGAACTTTGGTAGCAGAGGTGTATAAAGGCAAATAAATTACGTGTTCATACGCGTTCGTTCGCGGCATAATATATATATATATATATATATATATATATATATATATATTCGTGCCCCATGCTGAGGCTGATGTCGCATTCATAATGCTTCTTCACCGCAGTTGGGCTAAACCAACTTACACTTAAACTAAGTCTTGTTAATGCGGAAAAAATTGATTACATTTTATTTTATTTTTGTTCTACCCACTTGATAATCTTCTCCCAACTTATACACGTCGCTCATGAAAATTGTGGTTAACTTACGTAATTTTATCGCGTGATATTTTTAAAAATAACTTCCGGAAATTTTGTACTTATCGCGTATTCACATTTAACCAATTTCTTCCATATGCTCATTTAGCGAGTATTTATGTCGTCATATGCGTTTACTTTATTCGATATCGGCATTTCGAATGACTGGCTGTTGTTTGACATCCCAGATATGGCTGCGCTTGATGTGCATGTTGACAAGGTGCCTACCTGTCTATTACCCACTACCTCGTTCATACTGGCTCCAGGAGACAGTTGGTCGTTGCTGGAGGGGACGGGGTGCACGGTTCTTGTGGCCGTGCTAGGCTCAAAGAGCGGATTCATGCACTCAGTGTGGAGCGGACTACGGTCCAGCCGCCGCATTATGTGCGCTTGATTCCCAAATACAGTGTGCTTGTGTTTGCCTGTGAAGGAGTGTGGGCCGGCTCCGTTGATGAAACGTGGCTGCCATCCACATGCCTCCCGATCTTATTCCTTCGGGTTTACACTAGATATGGGGTGTGTGGTTGGAGCTGTGGATGGTACAGCGCAAGCCATCCATGGTCCCTCTGTATGCGCAGGCGTCCTGTCGCTTGTCACAGTGACAGGCAAATGCGAAACCGGATGCCGCCAACCAGATATATAAAGCCAATGTTTGCATACAGACTGAGAGATTTTACGCTTGCCAAGCACGTGTTGCACATAGTCGAAGGTAGATAGCAGACCGGTTAGAGCGGAACTCGTTGTGTGCTTCACTATAGTATTGTTAACTTCACAATAACCGCTGGCTTCAGGTGTGGATGGAAAACCATAAGCTAACAGATGATCCCAGGTGATACGCTAACATGTGACGCTACCAGAGGAACACATACGCTAACAGCTGACGGTTGGTTTCAACCAACTTACTAAAGGGGTGAGTGGGATGTACAGCTCTTCTCTGACATTTTTGCAGCAGCATTCTGAAGAGAAGGTATATGTGCCACAAGATAATCAGGGGTGGAGGGATAGGAGATCGCTCGAAGAATTCGCAGATGACATAATATCTCTGAAGCTCCCAGTAGCCAGTTGAAGCCGCTTCGATTCGCACGTAAGTGGACCTAAAAGGGAAGGTGAAGTTGAGTGAGCAGGTCGCATTGCTCATAAGCTATCCTACTTATCTGTTAGATAAAAAGCATTTTTACCTCTTCTTCTCCAGACCGTACACGACCTAACAAACTGATCGATGCATGCTATAGATCGATGTTAAATGATCAGAAGACTGACAGCTGGTTCGTCGAGACTGAAAAGAGAACCAACTGCTTACCTATTGTCCAACCAGGATGGAAGCATTACTGTGCTCTGTGGTGTTGGTAAAATCACTCATGCACTTCCGCACTCAGTTCGGTGTGTTCCGTGACATTTTGCGAATGATGCGATGTGTCCACAAAATTTTAGGGGAAACAACTTAACTAGATTATGACTATCCGCTACGTGCTAGCAGCTTAAAGCTGCGCTGTTACAATTTCTATCATTGCAAGTATGCAGGTGGAGAAGTTTGTTGTTTTAGTCAGTTAAAAGCATAATTATCTCACGGGACTCTAAATCTCGCTCTGGTTTACGCAAAAGAGGGAATGCAACAGCGGTGGGAGCATGATTGTTCGTGAGAGTTTGACTCGATTATCGGACATAGTTCTCGTGGGTTCCTGGACCCACGGAGTGAGTGGATAATAGGTAACTGTCCGACATTGCTCAACACTGGTCTGTGTTGAGCATGGACAAAGCACACTCCGATTGCTATTCTAATCCCACTCAGGTTCCAGACATAAACAGACGAAAATTCGCTGGTAGTATATTCAAGTACCAGGGAGGGTCGAGGACGATACTCAATAGTGATAGCGAGAGCCAGAGGGGAAACCACTGGTCGTAAATCTATTCGGCTACAACCTAGATAGACGAAGTTTTCGAAGGCGACGTGGGCCGTTGAATTCCAACTGGCGGGAGAATAAATATTCCACACCTTAGCTCAGTCGTTTATACCTGTTAGTCACATGTGGATGGTTTATTGCGTGTTACCAAGTTAATTCCGGTTAGAGAAATACTTATGGTGCGAAACTGTGCGGACATCAAAACTGTTTTAACGTTAAGGTCGACAATAAGATGGATCCAAACCTACCTTGACCGACCTTTCCACAATTACTTCCTAATTGTGCAAACCCTCCTCGGGTTGGAGTTGCAATATTCGTGTGTGGGGATCATTTTGTATCACTGAATGGATACGTTACTAGATCCAATAAATTCCTAAATTTGTTAGCCTATCGTGGTCACCTTGTAGGTTCGATCACCGGGACACCTAGAGGTTCTACCTTGAATGCTGCTTGACTTTATCGAGAAGGTAACGTTACAAATTGATTTCTCATTTGTAGTTCTGAAGGCGCCTTGTTCGTACTTTTGACATACCCCTTTGCACAACTTTGTTTGATAATATTCATCCCTATTGTTATTTTCAATAGCAAATGTACACAATTGCAAAATTTGAATTGTGTCCTCATCAACCAACCTACATGGCGGTAGTTTAAACTGCCTTCGAATGCTAACGACTGACCTACGGTGACACACACAAGGGAAGTTTTGTACAGTCCATGGATCGTTTCATGAAAATTTTAAGACTTTATAATGAACATGAAACATTTTTGCTTTCAGTGTTTTGCGACTGGATTCTATGGTTTATTGTACTTTCCGAACTTCTATTTGTTTTACTGATTATGTAACTCTGCTACTTACTCTGCCTCGGTGAATCAAGCTGCTACTCTGGCCTCTGTTATCGCTTACCACCTCCGCATCCCTTGTAGCTCTAGTAAAAATGCACGTTGGATCCTGTCGATCTTAGTGTGTGGTGTATCCTCGTACTCAGCATGTCTCTCACCAATCACAGCTTACGATCAGTAATTGAATTGCACCTTACAAGTGCTGGTATCGGGGAATTATTCTACCCCGCGAACTATGGAATGCGCTCGGTAGATCAGAAGACGGCAGGCATTCAAACTTAAAAAATGCTGTACCACGGATTTCCGCTTAACGGCAAAAAATATGAGCAATTCTATGCCGTAAATGAAAAGCAAACATCACGTGAAACCACATAAAATCGCAGGTGTGGGATATCAAGTGGTTATTCCGTGTGAATATCTATACTTATTGTAGACCAGGTAAGCAATGTGTTGACTTGCTAACGTCTCAAGAGCACGAAATGAAGAAAACTAGCACGCTAAATCCGGTAAGCAATGTTGCGCGCATTTAAGACTTGTTGTTCTCTTCCAACCTAGAATAAGATGTAAGAAAGACGTTGGAATGCGGAGAACCCTTTTTGTGGAGATTCAGTCGTATAACAATTATAAAATTTCCAATTTCGAATCTCATCCTTGCGCTGGAGCCGTCGTAACCTTCGTTCAAATTTCAGGATATGTATCGCCCCATCATCATCAACCATCACCAACAGCAATACATCAGTCATTTGAACTGATGCTTCGCTGCCATACAACCATGAGGACCAATGAAATAAAGAATAAGAAGAGGAAGAGAAGGGGGGCCTTACCTGAAAACCTCAGTGCCTTAAGCAAACTTTCAGGGTCAAGGCGCCTACACCTTGTGTTAACAACATACCGTCACAAACAGCTGGCTATCGTGCAAAGATAAGGCGGCATCGGCGAGACAGCTTCCTTGCGGCTTTCACTGCCACGCGCCATAATCAGCCATTACCCCGCAGATAACTCAGCACCAAACACACTTTAAACAGGCAGTCTGACTAGGAGACGGCAGCAGACGCGCCACTGATGTCTACTGCGAGCCATGTCCTGTAAAGTCTCGAGCCAAGCACAAGGTGAGTCACGTGGACTCAAGCCCGGAAGGCGAGACGGACCAATGGCACCCAGTTTGGTCGTCAGTGACTTCATTTCCCGTTGCCAAGTCAACTTCTGTCCACCACGAGCCTTGCGCCCCCCTACACCTGGCAGACTAAACAAGGCCCTCCTATGTAAGCGGTGACCAGGCATACGTAGCATATGCCCGAGCCAACGCAACTTATTCAGTGCTATCTGTTGTTCTAGTGAGCTAGCATGATTATCACCACGTAGTACTCGCCTGTGCACATCATCGTTGCGGACACGCTGATGCCATCCCACTCCAGCAATGCTTCGCAGACAACTACGATCAAAGACTTGAAGGCGCCTCAGATCTTCAGACCGAAGGGGCCAAGTTTCACTACCATAGAGCAGAAAGGTCCTCACTGTGGCCTTGTATACTCGGCCTTTCAGACGGAGGGAAACGCCCTTCTGTCGCCAAAGATGCCGCAGGTTCAAGAAGGTAGCTCTGGCTATTGCAATGCGTGAGCTGACGTCAGTTTCTATGCGTCCATCATTGCTGATGCAGCTGCCAAGATAAGTGAAATGATCAACCACCTAGGGTTCCTCGTTAGCAAGCATCAAGGGGTCATCAAGTGGCTGGGGCTCCTGCAGCAACACTTTGCACTTTGAAGGTGCGAAGTGTATACCAAATAATTGGACCACTCTGGATAGGCTATTCATGGTTGCTTGTGCCGCCCCACCGTCGAAAAGCAAGACGATATCGTCCGCAAAATATAGATCAACTAATCTTTCACCAGGCAGCACTTCAACGTCTACATTGACAGATTCCGCAAGGGAACACTCCGTGATAGAATCCACGACGAAATTGAAGAAAAAATGGGAAGTCGGACAACCCTAACGAACGCCACTTGTGGTCGGAAAGCTATCGGATAGGACACCGTAGACGGTGTCGCGGCCTGTAGTGTTTGAGTATAGAGCACGAAGAATTTTCACATATTTCGTGGGAGCACCTTTTCGCAAAAGCATTGCGAACAAAATCGATTGATCGCTTAAAATCGAGGAACAGAGCTATTGTCGGTCTGCGGTATGTGTGACGCTGCTCTAGCACCTGCCTCAGCTAGTACTGAAGACGATGCACCCAGAATCCGAACACTTGATCTTATAGCTAACAGCCTGGCTCGCAGACCATCAATCTATACTGGGGCTAGCCATTCCCTTTATAATTTAGCTGAAAAATCGTTCGTAAAAGCAACGTCAAAGCATAGTTGCAAAAAGCAAATAATTCTCCACGCTTTTTACAGTTTATAGCTCATCAAAGCTGCTTAACGCGATTTCAGCATTTATTTCTCCATTTTCTGCTTATTTGGGTCGCTACAGGCGGTAGAAGAATTGTCCACTATCTACATGTTCCAGCAATTCATCGTAACCACTTAAGACAACTTTTCTTGTTACTCGCGTTTGACTGCAGTACCTGAAACCTACAGATTATGGTAGTCCACCTCACTGTCAGTGTTTATTTGTTCCACTCACTGCGCTGATAACAGTGGGACATATATTGTATGTGTCCTATGATGGTAGTGCAACTGAGTCTTTTCTTGGTCTATGTTAATCTCTCCTTTCGTGCACTAACCCAAGCTTCCTCGGAGTCATTCTTGACACATTTCTTGTTACGGTCTCTATGGTGGAATGTCAGTGGATATCGGAGCATAACGGTTGGGTCCAAATCTTTCTGCACTTCACTTAGTGCCTTGGCTTTATATGCTCCGCATTCTGGTGAGTGTCACAAAATCGTTCTTACAGATACAAAGGTTTTTCAGCAAAGATAAGTCCACCGAATTAGGAGCACCTATGACGTGTGACCTACTTTGATTTATAATTTTAGTTCGTTAATAAAATCTATTTGAACTGACGATATTCTTTCTGACTCAGTTAGAAAAGCAGCGGAAACTGCATAGTAGCGCTGCCAAACTTCCGCCAACCGCCGAACCGAGGAGAAGGACAACTGCTGCTGTGCCCAATAATCGAATACACTAAAGTCACCTCTAATTGTTCGTCTGGTTCGTCCCAGGATTTCATTGGTTTACTATGATTCGATACGTTCATCACATGGACCAAGCATCACGTGGTTGCACATTTCCATGTTGTCTAGTATTCTTCTTTGCTACTACCTCATGATGAAATTACACATTGACTCTGTAGGTGCCAAAAACAAACCTGTCTGAATGGTGAGACATCCACCAGCTTGCGATAGGCGGCATCTGTTGCCATACCCATTTTGAGTAAGCTAGTTTGGCTATCAAAATGTATAGCGAACGAATATGTGCTAGAGTTTCCGTTGCTAAATTCTGGACAACTCATCTTTTCTCGCAATGCATCCCTGGTCAATGCTACGCACTCTTGTTAATCAATATTTTCCACCTTTCACACCACCCATGATCACTTGCTATGGTGCGACATGTGGGGTATCACCTTGGGAAGTGGAAAGCCGTAAGTGTGCGGGAAATCTACAGCAACGAAACTGCCATAGTTAGCAAACTTCGGGGGATTCAGCTTATTCACACGGTTGTTATCTGAGAATATGAAAAGTGTACAGATATTTTTAACTACATTATGCTTTCGATCTAATCACAAAATGCAAATGCTTCTCCTGGTCTAGAAATACAGTATTTATTTGTTTATTTATCTGTTTTTCATGGCATAGCAACTAGAATGTTAAACTTACGCGAACATGGCAATCAGGAGATTCAGCAGAAGCACTTGTGTCAAAATGACAAACACAGCCAAGAGTATGGGGGAAAACCATTCGGACATCCCGTCGCGACAATTGATACCGTCGCTCGTACACGATTCCATATCCTCTGTGATGACAAAGAAAAGAAGACAACTGGTGCGACACCTAATATAATTCACGAACTTATTCCGCTTACTTGAAGATTCATGAGTGTTTAATCATAGGGATATCAATATGTCAAACTAGATGCACTACATAGTAACACCAACAAACCGTGCAACGTTCCATCCGACCACACTAAAGCGATTGGCTAGTCAATCTGAACTGAACCGTTCCTCCGTATCTGGATAAATGCCTCAGATACTAAACCTCTACGCCCAAATAAGTTGGAATCGCTCACAATGCGCAAGGTGGGAATGTGCATGGTCGTGAAAAGATTCTATGAGCAAGTCTAAAATCCTCTTCGAGGATTGCCGCCTAGAAAACCTACATTGCTCCATGCAAACATTAGATCGAGCTGCTCCGACAGAAATAATCGAAACCTCATGCAGGCGTAAATGTAGACTGTCCGCTACATGCAAAAGTCATCAGCGCGGGCCTGCTACGAGATTTGACCATGCCGCTGAACTTGGGAATCGAGTGAGATTTGATCGGCCAGCAAATACCAGCCCGCGTCAAAGGAATCGAACTATTCCGTCAATATGGTAAACCCGTGGTGCGGAATTCACTCACACTGGCAGAAAACCAGACGCAGAAGAGTGAGTAACTTTGACCTCCTAACTAGCATGTTCCGTTTATCAGTAAATAGAGTTAATCTATCCTGTATATATACCTCTGTCTAAGGAATTTTATCCTTTTGTATTCCTTCGGTTGGCTGGGCGCGTGAATGAGTAGTCAGAGTGCCGCAGTCTCACAGTGCAGCCAAACAAGTAGTACAACAGCTGTCAGTGGACGAGAGCAGAGGAAAAACGTAGCGTTAAAGCAAAACCATAACCAGAAATGGCGGTAGAAACTGTGCAAATTTCAATTTGTTTTCCGTGTACACCCATGAACTCATCGCTAAGTTACGCAGAACTCCTGCTCTACACAGTATAACAGCAACCGTGAACTCCACGAGAGGTGGGGTAACACTTTTCCACGACAAGTAACTGCTACAATTCAAGACACACCATTGCCTCCTCCCATTTGCACATAGGTGGCGTAGTTATTAGCAGCGACCCACTTTGCTGCCGATGCTGCTGCGGCTGCTGCTGCTGCTGCTGCTGCTGCTGCTGCTGCTGCTGCTGCTGCTGCTGCTGCTGCTGCTGCTGCTGCTGCTGCTGCTGCTGCTGCTGCTGTTGCTGCTGCTGCTGCTGCTGCTGCTGCTGCTGCTGCTGCTGCTGCTGCTGCTGTTGCTGCTGCTGCTGCTGCTGCTGCTGCTGCTGCTGCTGCTGCTGCTGCTGCTGCTGCTGCTGCTGCTGCTGCTGCTGCTGCTGCTGCTGCTGCTGCTGCTGCTGCTGCTGCTGCTGCTGCTGCTGCTGCTGCTGCTGCTGCTTCTGGTTTACGAAAGTGACTGACGTCTTGCGCTGCCACAACCATGTTGCAAGCGACATTCGCCCAAAAACATTGTAAGTTGCTGCCTAGATGTTGGCTGAACCGCTTTCGCGGTTTTTCGGCTTGTGCTCCTCAGTATTCAGAAGGATTTAATCATCGCCCCCCTGGTACGAAGGTTGTAGCTGTATCAAAATTGTGAACTACAGCTCGCTCTTTCCTTTTCTGGTGAATATAAAATTCAATGAAGCCACCATCTCTAAAACAGACAGGACGATTCGGAGGATGAATGATCGTACTGTTGCCGGAGCTAGGATTCTAACCGAATCCATCTTGACTCACAAATCTGCTGATAGTCCCCGTTCCATTTAGATTGAATCCGCCAGTGATAGTGTAGGAATTGACTACGTAACTATGGACTTTTTAAGCACAGCTAAGTGTTCGAACTACCAAATCCTCCACTGGAGGTTGCTGGCCTATAGCATAAGTGGCTATGCTACTTTGTCCTTCAGTATCTGAATGTGAGAGTTCGAACTATCCTGTGCAACTCGATAGCAGTTCAGTTTGGCTTTTCACAATGCTACACCACTTACTGGTTTTTGTACGCGACATCACGAGAAGGATCATGTCAATCCTTACGTTTTGCGTTCAGGACCTTGAGGTATGGAACCTTCGCTAGTCAACAGACAATCAAAAGTCGCTGCAAGGATAAGTTGTGAGGCGTCGACACAGAAAGCGCTCTAGTTCATACTATCAAGCGCAGAACATACACTATCGGAGCGTGCAGGAGTATCGGTTCGGGGAGTATCTTTAACGGGTCCTTTGCATTGAAAGATGGTTTGAATTGAGCATACAGAGTTAGTTGTTCAGAGAGGGCAAAATCATCAGAAAAAGTCGCCTAAGGATCGGGTTCAAGAATTTTTACCATTCTTGTTCTACGACTGTTCCACGTTTACGTTAGGCCTCATGCGAGGTAAGACTATCAATACTTGGCAGTTCTGGTACGTGCACAATCTGGCTACGTTTGTCGCTCCACCTTCGATGGCGGAATAGTTTTAAGGACTTGTTTCATGTCGAGTACAAATCTAGACTGAAGACCACAGAAACGCACGGTAAACCGTACCGATATCTCCAACGTGACCCACTCACGGTGTTCCAAATGGCAACAGTATTCACCGCTCTTCCCTAAAACGTAAAAATCACATAAATATGGATGTCCATTGGCTCAGCTTGGCCACGCAGTATAGTGCACAATAAAGTAACCAGAATTTTCGCTCCCTCCGAGTCTGTCTGTCGCGTGATGTCCTATTATACAATTACTGTTCCCGTTAAAATATTGCACGTCAGAATAGGGTCTGACGATATAGTAAGTCATTTATAACGCATGATATAACCCATAAATTCGAGGAGATGAGGCAGTGAAAAAAGTAAGTCTTGAGTGAGAAGATTTACGTATGGTTGGCGGCATCCGGTTTCGGATTCGCTTGTCATTGTGGCCAGCCACAGAACATCTGCGCATACAGAAGGACCAGAGGTGGCTTGCGTTGCACCACCGACAGTTCCAAACACACACCCCATATCCAGTGTAAACCCGAAGGACTAAGACCAGAAGGCATGTGGATGGGAGCCAGGTTTCATCAACGGAGCCGGCCCACACTCCTTCACAAGCAAACAGAAGCACGTTGGATTTGGGGAATCAAGCGCACACAAGGCGGTGGCTGGACCGTAGCCCGCTCCACACTGAATGCATGGAACCACTCTTCGAGCCTAGCAAGACCACAAGGACCGTGAACCCCGTCCCATCCAGAAATGACCAGCTGTCTCTTGGAGCCTGTATGAACGAGGTAGTGGGTTATAGACAGGTAGGAACCTTGTCAACATGCCCATCATGCACAGCCACGTGGGTATATCAAACAACAGGCAATCATTTGAAACGATAAGATGAACTAAAATAAATCGATTAAGGTATAGAGGTGCGATGACAACTCTTCGCTAAATTAGCATATGAAGTAAGTTGGTTAGCGACGAAGGCGCTATAAGCGCAAAATGTCTCCCAGTTACCTAAGAAAGGCTACAAACGCAAAAATTATCGAAGATAAGTGCTGTTAGCGTAAGTAACGTGTGTAAGTTAATAGAAGATTTTTCAGGTAGGCAGAATAAACAAAATAAACTGGAACGAAATTTATCCAGTTTAAAAAGACTGAGTTTAATTGTAAGTTGGTTGAGCCTAACCGCGGTGAAGAAACATCAAGAATGCAGCATGAGCCTCAGCATGGGGCATACATTTACATATGGTTGACGGCATCCGGTTTCCGATTTGCCTGTCATTGTGGCCAGCCACAGGAAGTCTGCATCTACAGAAGGACCATGGGCGGCTTGCGCTGAACCATCCACAGCTCCAGTCACACACCCCATATCCAGTGTAAACCCGAGGGAATAAGACCGGAAGACATATGGATGGGATCCACGTTTCATCAACGGAGCCGGCCTACACTCCTTCCCAGCAAACACAAGCACGCTGTATTTGGGGAATCAAGCGCACACAAGGCCGTGGCTGGACCGTAGTTCGCTCCACACTGAGTGCATGGGACCGCTCTTTGAGTCTAGCACGGCCACAAGGACCGTGAACCCCGTCCTCTCCAGCAGCCACCGTCTGTTTGGAGCCAAGATGAACGAAGTAGTGGGTAATAGACAGGTAGGCACCTTGTCAACATGTACATCAAGCGCAGCCACACCGGGGATATCAAGCAACAGCCATTCACTTTAAACGACAAGCTGAAATAAAATAAATTCAATAATGCATACAGATACGGTGGCATAACTCTTCCCTAAATTACCATATGACGTAAGTTGGTTGGAATGAAATTTATCCTGCTTAAAAAGACCTAGTTTAAGTGTAAGTTGGTTTAGCCCAACTGCGGTGAAGAAGCATCAAGAATGCAACATCAGCCTAAGCATGGGCACAACACATTTACATATACGCTCATGTGATTAGCATGGGGAGTCCACTGACCTGGACTATTGGCACATTTATCCTCAATGTTGCCATCCTCCCACTGACCAACATGCGGCACGTGTTAGTAAGCCGCTCTGACTACTTATGGCATTTCCTTGTACCATGCACCTGAAGAGTTAGTTTCTGCAGAGATCATCATAAGTGCATAGGGAAAAGTCATTCTGAAGGGTCGGTGCTAGCTTAAATGATCCTGTCGGTGAAAGCAGATATGACTATTGCGGCTCGGTATCACTTCCTTCGGGATCGGTTAGTGAAAATTCCCCCACCAAATGATTTATGCCAAAAATTTCTAATTTGTCTCATCCGGGCACTCACCTTCTGTCAGCATGTCGAGGCTGTATTCGCCAAATATTTGGAAATAGGCCGTTTGCAATGCCATAAATAATGTTCTTATATTCATCGAATGTGAAGTGCTTGCAGTGTCTTTGAAGGTGATCACCCATTGGAGCACAGCAAAACTGACCAGAGACACCATGAAAACGGCCAAGAATGGGAGCAAATCTTTGACAACCTGAGTGGAAAAATGAACGCACAGGTGGTTTACACTACACTGCGAAGACAAGAATGTCACAGAGCTGTCGTTCATAGCTTCAAAATGGGATTCGCTGTAATGGTTTTATATGTTCCTTGAACATGGTTCCCCATTTGACTCGCCCATGACGTCAAGACTATCTGTAAGATTCGAATTGATAAACTTCAGAATACATTGGCGATTGCTTAAGAATGCTCGATACCTGAAATGCTCGACTTTGATTACGATTCCGGAAGCAGATTACCACGTATCACTTTGCTAGGCATGCCAAACTCATTCCAAAATATCCTATTCAAACAGTCCGCTCAAAGGAACTTAAGGAAATGTATGCAGTTCTTGTCCGCATTGAGCTCTTTAGGGTCTTAACCAAACCGAACGCATATAAACACATACTGTTCTTTGTGGGAACGATCCCAGATCAGCCAATGGCATCCTAGTCGGTGTACTCATCTGTTATACCCTTGACTGATCTAGGATTGGTCGCTCAATGAACAGTCTGCATCTAGGAGGGTTCGCACCAGTCGGATGCGGTTAGGTAATAGTGAGAATCATCTTGAGTGCTGCGTGGAGGGACATGATTTCCTTCAAAATGATTTTGAAAACGCTACGGATACCATTCACTGGGAAAAGCTATAGTGCCACATATGCAGCCATACAGAGGAGGGACATACAAGTTTTAGGAAACATATAGGTGCCACATCGCAGTGAGCATTTGAAGCACTGGTTGCGTGGAAAGATTGTGATACGCAATTTCAGACCGGATCGGGGTTCAAAGGGAGGTGGGCCTTGGCCAAATAGGTCACTCGGACCTCAGCCCTCCATCAGCGGTTTCATACTTAGGGGCACTTATCCGAGAGAGATAACATGGCTACGACTTTCAGGATATTGACGGATACCTCTATTTATTTGTTGCCGAGTTACAGCACGCAAAGCACATCGTCTATTTAAAGATGGAATGGCTGTACAGCACTTTCCGGGTGTGTGATGTCTGTCTGGCTGAGCCTAAATTTGGTGAACTTCTCCTTATAGCATTCAACTTGCCCTACTACTCTCTTGTTATATAAGTTCTGTCTAGTAGCATGCTATCCAAATAAACCGTAACAGCCTCAACAGTACCTCCAGTCCGAATCCCCTTCTTTGCAACGATGGAGGCATGACATGTTGCCATTTTAGGATCTGCTTCAAGCTAGGTATACTACAGCTGTAGTATAATTCTATCTGGGTACTTCGTTACAAGAGACATATATTGGCCGTGCCACAGACCTGGACAAATATACTCTCCCGTTTCTTCCCATGCTGACAAGAACAAGCAATTAATCTTGAACTGCGACTACCTTCAGTGGTAAACTTGAATGGCATCTTGGCATGTACGCCATTATACTTACGTTCTCAGCGTGATCAAGGACACGTAGCGGGGTAGAATATAGTTACGTAACATCAGCGTCGCTGGATATTAATGGGAGGCGTTTGAATCGATCCAACTACTGGGCCCTAAAAAGGACCTTATATACAAACAAAAGAGGATGGAATCGTCGCTATCACGGCCGTTGTTTACCTGCGAACCATCACTTTTTCGGAGAAAAACAACCCGGGTCTAGTGGTGAAGAACACAAAGGCGTGCCCAAATCCCGTTCACATGGATTCTAGATTAGTAGTTACCTAGACCCCCGTTACTAGTCTCTCGAAACACAAGCGTGTTGGCCTTGCAGAGAACGCACAATGCAAGCAAGTTTCCAACATCCAGCGTCCATCTCCAAGTCTTTCTTTGCACTGGGGACCGGTGAATCCTATCCAGTGGCAGGAACATAGCACAAACACTCGCCTACACGTCGCCATGCCTTGAGTACATGATCAATCAAAGGTCACCTGTCATCGACCAATGAATTAGTAGCATTGTAAATTCTGAAGACTGGGAGCGACAGTAGAAGATGCTGTGGAGATAGCCTCACGAGCTATAAGTCAGGCGTCTTGACGAAATCAGTGCCTGCAGCGCGGCAGCACAGGGCCGCCTTGAAGTGGCGGTAGGTGGGAGGTGATGTAGAATATGAAACCTATTCCTACAGTACGGAAGCCTAATGACCTGGAACTGAAAAGATCTGCTGGTTAAATAGGAAACAACTTCTTTACAGTATGTGTTCTGATTGTTTCTAATACTTCCCGAAGCAGGACTAAATGGTTATTTAAACTTCTGGTGCACCCGGGGTTCATTCTGCGGCCTGTGTGTAACTAGTACCAACGTCTCCAGTTGTAAGCACAATCACGATTAGTAGTTCTGCTCCAGTTCCAATGAATAAACTGACGTAATGGAACTCCCTGTGATCTGCTTGAATTCCGAGGCAATCGATCAGGAATTTGAGCATTGGTAGGTACTCGACTTTCGCTGCAATAGACTATCGACAGCCCGCGGTGGCTTGTTTCTCCATTCTACAATGCGGTCTTTTCTGTGTGAGCGACTTGTGAGCGCTCACCGAAGCCCTCTCGTGGAGTAGTTGGCGTAAGCGGAGATCAATACACATAAAAATATAAAGTGATATTTATGTGTTACAGAACACTGCAGTGAAGCCCAGCTGGGGGTTCAACGTCCACCTCCTTAGTCCTGTATTTCATCGTACCCTTCCGGTAGGGCAACCGCAGGCCAAGCTGTCCTGGGCGTGGCGTTCAAACTCTCTCTTCTCCCACACTCTAGCACGAGGTCCGCTCAAACGGCTTCTCCGTCTCCTCGAACCGGTCCGGTTCTCTCACTCTGTCCCTACATTCGTTCGCACAGTGCTGGTAGAGCAGTTCTCAGGTTTCTCCGCTCGCCGCAGATCTACCTTAGGTACTGAGAGCTGCTCGTTGGTGCAGTTTATTACAGTACCCCGAGCTGACATTTCAACTGACTGCTGCACCTTCGAGCCCACATCAGTTATCCCCAATTGCCACACAGGGTTGTCTTCAATTTCCTCGAATATGTTGGCCCTAGATTCAACACAATCCGGACATTGGGATATCGAAACGCAGTTCGTGGAGTTGGCGCTTGAAAGTGAGGTAGCACCACAAAAAATACCAGCTGACAAGTATAGCGCAGCGCTCGACTCCTGCGTATCTGGACCTGCTCATAACCAGTAGCAACACACGATTACTCAGTACCTAAAGTTAAAATAGGACTGCCTCTGCCATTTTTCGGCCTGCTTATGCCTCCTGACAACTACTGGAAATTGAATATGATAACCTGACTCAAGCCGCAAGCTAAGTGTAGTGTTTTCTGTTGCAAGCTAAATCTATGGAAATCCATCTGGCAGTTAAGATACACTAACCTCTTCTTCCTTTCCAGTTGTACCCTGAAATTTCGGAACGTTGGATCAATCCAGACACAATCGTTTGAAAAGGAGTTTGCTAAACTGTCTGGTCGACGTCAGGGACTGTGGAACAAATCCTTACTTTCTATCGGCGAACGAACAAAAGCTGTATTACTGGCAATAAAGCAAAAGCGATTGTTCAAAGAAATGTATGCAACCGCCGCAAAGACCTCGAAGTGATAATCCACTTCTATGAAGCCTCACCTGAGGTCTGTAACTGACCTACAAATGCTAGGGGGCTCAGAAGTACAACCACTAACCTCCATCGTTCAACGTGCTTCCAAAAGGATGGCGCAGTTCAGTATTGTATTTGCAAAGGCAGAGGTTCGAAATGTGTGTCCACCACCAGACCCCACAGCCTGGATTGTGGTGTTAAAGAGTAGGATCAACTACTCGCCAATCTTAATGGCACCATACCTGTAGTGTATCACGAACTGCACCCACCGATTCGCAAGTCTCTATCGCTCCTCATCTTGCCTGCTGCGAGTGACTTGTATAACAGGTCACGGACTAGAAGTTAACTGTCAAGAACTAGAACCGCTCTATGATGTAGCTGATTCCGAAGGGTGGTAACCCCAGCAACTTAGACACATCCCGGTTGATTTGTCTGACATCTTGACCACGGGACTCAAAAAAATCATAGGAAAGCGTCTGCTACGGCTGTTTCAGTAAAACGATCGAGCGCCCTCAGAGTACAGTTCGATTTTAGGCCGCTCGTGACGAAACATGAGTGGTTGCAGACCAGAAACCAGCGGTAATCCTTCAAAATGAGTTACAAATATTTTAGTAAAACCTTCGACAAGGAGAGCCATGGGATCCTCCTGCACAAGCTGAGTATGTGCGGAGTTGGTGGCTCATTGCACCAGTGGATCAGAGAGTTACTTGCTGGAAGAAAGTGGAGGACACTAGTAGGCGTCATCTAATCGACTGGTGTCTCTCCATTTGTGGCTAACTCCAAGGCACAGTGCTGTAGCTTAACCTGGTCTCGATTCACATCAACGACCTACCTCAGCAACTTCGGTCGCCGTGTGCCCTATTTGCAGAGAATCTGAAGATATGGACAGTGATAAGCAGCCTGGACTACTGAGGCCTACTTCAACAATACCTCTGCCGCCTCTCCATGTGGTCAGCAGAAGTCCGCTTCCTACCGAACCCATTCAAGTCAGTATTCATGAGTGTGGGTAAAGGTGCTGACGGCTAAAGCTGCACGGGCGACCGCACCTTCTGTGAGGGACCTAGGTGCACTCTGGCGTTGCGTGAACAACGCGAATAGGTTATCACCCACAATGGGCTGTGAATACTTTGGGTACTCAAACGCAGTTTCTGCATCTAGTCTGAAAAGGTAGCCACTCGCACCTTCCCTTCCACCATGAAAATAAACTATAGCTCACTTCTCTACTATCCAATCACTTGAGACGAGGCAGAGAAGATCGAGCGAGTCTACTATGTTGCCACGAAGCTTATTCTCAGTTTATAAGGATTATGGTATGAAGACAATTGCGATGAACAAAGACCTTGTCCTATCGTCGGCTGCGGGTAGATCACATCGTGACCTACCGCAGTGTGGCTTCCCCATGATGAAGTCGCTGCTGCACTAACAAACATGAAGCATCGCACGCGGATACCGGTACAAACTAGTTGTGTTGGAGATAATCCGAGTCTTTAACCCACTGTGCTTCGGACGAAAAGCGATCGATGTTTTGGAAATAAATAAAAGAATTAACGGTATATTTCTCGCCTTTGCGAGAAGCTGATCTCAATTTGGGCCAGATCCAATGTATCATTGAGGTTTCATGCTGCCGCAGTGCTGGTCAAATCTGTGTAACAGTCAGAAAAATCACCACATATATACATTCCAGTAACGTGACTTGAAATACGATTTCCCACTGATACTGACATCTCACATTTGTAAGCCATAGGGTACTGTGCATCAGACATTTTAAAATGTTACGTGAGAACTTGAAGCACGGTTACTTAGTTAACTAGTGACATGCTGTGCAATGTTTTTGCTCATAATTAGCTAGTTTTATACATGCTTCAACTTTTACTTACTCTTGTATTACTCCCATAATAATTTCCAGACCAATGGAAAATGTCATTTAGTATGTCTCGGTACGAAGGTAGTCCCAAACAAACGATTGATAACTATCGACCAATCCACCACACTTAGATAATCGTTCGGCTATTTGGAAAACTGGTCAGAAAGGAGATGATGAATTTTGTCCATTTTATTGGCCTGATCGATAATTCGCACCACGTGTCAACTGCATTACCTGAACCACATTTCAGAATCAATCATTCCGGCTATGCAGTAGTAATCCTGTTTCTTGACATACATCAAGCATTCGACCGAGTACCTCATGGACTGTTACAAAAGTTGGAGAACTTCGGGATCCGAGACCCATTACTAGGTTGGCTATCGTCACACCGGAGTGGCCGTCATCAGGTAGCCACCATCGCTGTTCTCCACGCTTCATCACCAGTTAGGTCATTCGAGGGAGCGTGTTCGGTCCCTCACTATTTTCCCTCTACATCAATGACATTGCCAAATCTGTAAAACGTGGTACTCCTTTTTTATTTACTGGCGATATCGAGATCTTCTATAAGCTTCGGTGTGACGAACTTCTTGCAACATTACTGCTTATTCAAGATGACTTACATTCCCTTGAGTCATGGTGCTGCACATGGATGATGAACCCCTCGGCTAAGAAATCAAGCATCACGTCTAACGGCTGCTGCATCCCCGAAAGATCTATCACCAAAAAGAATGAACGCCTCCCTACACACGCGTGACGTGCGTGCTACTGGTTCATTTGGATTATTTCACTCTATCCTCTCTCCATCTTCTTGCAGCGTTGTCACTGTACGCTCATTCGAACCGGATTTACCAGCTCTACACAGTGATCCATCATACGTGAAAATATCTTCTACAATTAGAGGCTGTGCCATCACTAACCGTTTTCACTGGCATCTGTGATTAAGCGCAAGCGTTTAATTCAATCGTATTGAGCCGATTGCCATTCTGTGTGACACCATTCGATACAGAATTCTCGAGGCAGGCTGAAAAGCCTCCCAGAACATCGGTTACATATGCAGAGATTGCTGCAAGGGTCCACCGCGAGGCTGCCGTTGCGTCCTCTTCCATTGTAAACACCGTTAACGCAAATGGAGAGAAAAACAGCAAACAATCACTTGTCAACAAGTCAAGACAAATGAGTACCATACCTTGTAGATCGATTAAAAAGGGATCCAACAACAGTGCCCGGACTGTTGTAGGCTCAAATGTCCCTGAATCTACCGCCATCACATTGCGGGATAAGTTATCAGACGACCAAGACCAATGGAACTCATTGTGTATGCAGATGAGTATCAAAGCCAAGACCATAAACTTGTTACGAATTACTCGTCATCCGTACTCGCCACACCATGGAGAACCCAGACTTATTCGAGTAACTTTAGAATCCTCCACCGACGTGGAAAATGTTTTGCTGTCCGCAAGCGCGCTAAAACACGAATCCTGTGTGATAGTTATCAATCCTGATGTCCCTTGGAGCGCGCGCCAAGCAAAACGAAACACCGAAGAGGGGCACAGCAAGCAAGATCGCCTAAACACAGTCTTCATACATGGCGTGCCAGAACATCCTTCTAACCATGTTCAAGATACCGGAAAGCACGATTTAGAACAGTGGCGGTTCATTCGTGAAACACTTTCTTTGGATGATGTTGTGGCACTATCGCTCACCAGGATACCTCTCTCATCGAATTATAGAGGATGCGGCCCTAGAATCCTAAAACTTGTGGTTCAGTCAGAGCAACAAGCAAAGGATGTTTTGGATCGATGGCGGAGAAATCGGAAACATCTTCCTTCCGAAATTCGCTTAAAGGTCGCACACAATTCGCACAGCTCAAGTATTAAAGCAACTGAAGCAGCAAGCATCCTGACGAATGTACAGAAGTGTAACTTGACTGCTGCTTTACTTGACTCTGACGTAGGTCTAAACGAAGGCTGGGACGTACCTTGGCCGAATCAAGTTGCAAACGAGGTATCATTGACCCATCGAAAAAACGAATAACTGCCGACCTCCCATCGGTCGGCATTCTCCCACACTTGACAGCTTCACCTCTCTGCGGGCTCCTAGATACCGAGAAACTGGCCTGCTTGTATACAAATGCTCAGGGACTTTCTAACAAACTGGCTGAACTGAAAGATCGCCAAGCTTCCGGGGTCATATGATGTCATTGGTATCACCGATACATGGTTGCACACGGTAATGACGGACACTGAAGTTTCGCTACCGGGCATGTCGCTGATCCGGAACGACAGGCTCACAAAAGGACGAGGGGTAATCCTGGATTACCGAAACGACTTACAGTGCGAAGCCGTGGAGGATTCAGACTCGCAGCTCCCCGACTCTCTTTGGCGCCGGTTGCAGTTAGAAGGCAGGGACGCTTGCCTTATTGTCTTGGTGTACCGGGCCCCTAACTCAACACCCGAAACCGACTACCACCTAATGGCTGCTTTAAGGTGCAGTTTACAACCAAAGTACACTCACATTCTTATCATGGGTGACTTCAACGTACATTGTTTAGAAGCCCATGCCACGATCGGAGAACAATTCAAAACCGATTTACAAGATCTAGTAACTACTGCTCCTCTTTATAACCACATCACTTTGCCCACTCGGTTCAGAACTGGTAACAGGCCATCTGTGCTAGATCTTGTGCTTACCAACGAGGAGCATATGATTGATGCGTTGGTTTTAGACTGCCCGTTGGGTCGCAGTGATCACGCAGTCATCAGTTTCAAGTTCGTCTGCTATGCAGAATATCGGAATGATAACGATGGTACTGTGCGAACCATTACAAGGTACGACCGACTCGCCCAGCTAGTCAGCGCCACAACATGGTCTTTCCTCGAAGAAGAACCCCTGAAAGTCGCCTGGCTCGAGTTCGTCAACACATTCAGTCAGCTGATTGCACAGACTTCAGAGATTAAAGCTTGCAATAAGTGCAAATCCGTTTCTTTCGTTAGGAGCAGAACCCGAAAATGGATGACAGTACGCAACGCAGCATGGCGAGTGTACAGAGACGCTCCAGCACCAGAAACTTGGGACAACTACGTAGCCCAATGTAACCACTGCACGCAACTGTTAAGAGAAGACAAAATCGCCTATCAGCAGAACATCGCAAAAAACCTTCAGTGCTAACCACAAACTGCTGTACAAGCAAGTTAGCAGTCTAAGAAAGCTAAAGAAAGAATTTCCTCCACTCAGGACGGCTGATGGCCCAACAAGAACGGCTGTGGCAGCAGCAAATGCGCTGCAGATGCAATACGCCCCCACGTTTCAAAGGGTCTTGCCACCAAGCGATCTACCAAGCTTTGTCTTCTGCTCACCAGGACTAACCCACATCAATTTTACCGCAGAGGCTGTATTGCAAAAGCTGACTTCTCTACGCAAACACAGCTCGCCGGGTGTCGACGCCATTCGTCCAGAGGCATTGGGAGCAGCAGCAAGCCAACTGGCAGGAACTTTGGCTCAGTTTTTCTAGCACTGCTTAGACCAAAACCAAGTTCCCGCCATGTAGAAGCTTGGAATAATAAGCCCGATTCACAAAGGTGGAAGCAGATCTGATCCCTCCAACTACCGCCCAGTAACCCTTCTTCCTATACTCTCCAAGGTCATGGAATCCATAGTTGCCGATGCACTGGTGTGCTATCTGGAAAACTGCAACCTCATCACTCCTGAACAGCACGGTTTCCGTCGACAGCGGTCATGTACAACGAATTTACTAATTGCACGCATTAGTTGGACCGAGGCAGCCGACGCTGGAGAAGGTGTTGATGTGATCTACCTGGATTTTTCCAAGGCTTTCGATTGTCTAGACCATCGGATACTACTATCCAAGCTGCAGCATTAATGGGATCGGCGACCCCCTTTTAAGCTGGATCGCCAACTTTCTATTTCAAAGGCAATTAGTGGTCAGAGTTCGGAGCTCTTTATCGGACCCCATACAAGTGGAGTGTGGTGTGCCGCAAGGCTCGGTTCTAAGTCCACGTTTGTTTCTGGTGTTTATTAATGACCTTGCATAGGGAATCGCTTCAAACTTCCTAATGTTTGCCGACGATATCAAGATCTGGCGCAGGATCCAGGTGAACGCCGACCAACATGTGCTTCAAAGTGACTTAGATACAGTGTATCAATGGTCGATCCAAAACTTATTGCATTTCAACGTCAGTAAATGCAAGGTGCTTTTCATCCGACATCAAAGCAGCTACTCATACCGACTCGGAACGGATGTACTGCAACAATCAACTCTCGAACGTGACTTGGGTGTCCTGGTTCAAGATGACTTGGGTTGCTCCAGGCAATCCGATAAGGCCTCGAAGACCGGGAACCAACACGTTGGGCTGTTGAAGCAGGCGTTTGGACAAATAAACAGCTCCATATTTCGACAAATGCTCAGTGCGTATGTTCGCCCCCATGTCGAATACGCAAATCAAGCCTAGCATCCATGGCTGAAACAAGACCTTAATGCACTGGAGCAGCCACAACATCGGGCATCTAAGAACGTAATTGGAATGCGCAATCGGTCCTACCAGGAGAGGCTGCGACGACTAGGATTGTTCAGTGGAAGCTATCGCAGGCTACGAGGCGACCTGATTATGACATACTTGATTCTGCGAGACCCACATCATGTGTGCCGCCTTTTACTGCAACTCAGCAGCAATACAAACCTGAGGGGCCACTCATTAAAACTCGCAGAACAATACAGTCGTCCAGAGTTCCGCAGAAATTTCTTTTCCATCCGTGTCTGTCACCCGTGGAATGCTCTCCCAGAATCGGTCGTCTCTGCACTGACACTAACAATATTTAAAAGACGGTTGGACGATGCACTCATCCACTTACACTTTGTTACTTAACACTATGTCTCCATCCTACACCTGAAGTTTACCCTGGAACTATTTGTTGTTAACTGTGGGTGTTGTGAATCTAAGTGGATCGCAGGACTGCAGCGAAGCAAACGATAGGTCCTTATTTTCTTATTTAAAGTATTAACTATTTTACTATCCTTTTCATCATAATTGTTATGTTGATATCCCCTGCAACTATCCAACGGGCTTGTAAAGCAACGCTTCTTAACCCGTATAAATTCATTGTTCATTGTTCATTGTCCAAGCGAGATCTTTGAATCAGTTACTCGTCTAGCTTCAATTTCTCCGAACAGGCCCAATACCAAGTAGCACGTGTCACACAATCTATGTTCAATATTTCAAAATCTACACAACTCATGCTAGAGTTGAGCTTTTCAAGCTACTCACTCGCCCCATACTCAAATACTGCAGCAAACTATACGGTAATATGGGAAAGAATGACAGAATTGCTGTGGAGCACCTGCAGAGATTATTTACCAAACATCTCATCGCTAAGCAATTTGTTATGAGTTACGCAGAACGTTACAATGACCTTCATCTCGAACCAGTTTGGATTCGGCGATTGAAGCACAATTTGTTGCTGCTTTTCATCGTGCTGCACAAATAGGCCTATTCCTACCTGCTTACACTCAATTTACAACATTGTTCAACTCGAACGCTTCGCAACAAAGGTTATACACTGATCAAACCGAAGGCTAGAAAGAACTTCCGCTCTACTTTTTTCCTGGTCAGATAAAGTTATCTGTGGAATAAACTACCAATCACAGTCAAGTCATGTGACAATGTGGCAACATTTAGAAGCAGACTCGCCAATTATCTTGATCTAACTACCATAATCTCTATATTCATATGGGAAATATCCCTCGGTGAGCTATTCCAAGTGGGGTCCAAAAATCTCTAAACAATAATGTTTTCATAACTAGGCTTTGACCTCAATCATCCAGCAGAACGTTACTACATGAAACCCATATCCCAATATTCTACTTGTGCATGTCACCCATGAAAGAGCATGGATTCTTCTGTACAAATTGATCTGTGCCGCTAAAGAACACAGTTTTTCTCATCATGCAAAATATGCCTATTATTATTATTGTTATTATTATAATTAGTAGTAGTAGACCAATATGTAGCCTGCGCCTATTGCACTGCACAAAGACGACGCTGATGTTTCACAGATATGCCACAGGTGTAACATTTGGCGAGTTATCTTCAGAGCAAACGTGAGTAGGGCTCTGGGAAATGTCCACCGACAAATCTTGCACATTTTTGAATTCACATTACTCGTGTAAGTGCATTTGAGCATTTTCCCACTAAATATGTGCCAATGAATGTACTAGCTCACAATAGTTTTAAAAATGCTATTTTTTGCCTAAATCAAAGTACCCTGATCCCAGTACTTTGATTCCAAATTACTCACTGAGGTTTAAACCGTCCTGGACGTTTCGTATTCCATCCAGGCTGACCCACTGAATTTCACAAAATCACTGATAGTTTTCAAGGATGATTGAGGCAAACCATCTGGAGCTCACCATGGATTTGACCATAATTACCAAAGGCCCGATTTTCATGTCGGCAGTGAAGGCCTCCAATAGGCGATAGAAAAATAGAAACAGAGAGAGACCGTAAAAGGTTTCAGCCATTCGAAACAACATTTGGAACATTGCAGGTGCAGTTGCGCTCATCAACGGTTGATTTCTTTGAAGTGATTCGACGACCAGCAAAAGATGTACAGCGAAACCGATTATGTACAAGACGATGGCAAGAAGCTCCAGCATTTTCCAAATCCGCCGAATAAATGACCGGAAGGATAGACCAGACATAATACCCTGGTTAGAAGAAAGACGACAATAGTGATGAATGTCTCGAAACTCGGCGCTTAAGAGAGAAGTGGTCATTTAAAAAACAAAGAAAAGGGTATATATACATATGTAAATAAATATGCGGATTATGCTTAGGGTTTTCGTGTGGAGCACCGTATTGATGGTACGTGGCTGAACATCCGTCGTTTCGGTGCGAGAACCTTAGTCTGTGAAACAACTATCCGTATCTTGCTGTTCGCGGACGACTGTGCGTTGTTTACACATAGCACAGATGAGTTGCAGCACATGACTGGTGCTCTGGCTTCGATAGCGGTCAAATTCCAGATCACCATCAACACAAGCAAAAACTGTCTGTCTCTTTCTGCATTCACCGGAGGTGCAATCTTCAATATTGCCGCGAATCAGCATTGGTGCTGAAGTATTGGAAACCACCTCCCGTTTCAGCTACCTTGGGAGTGTGATGTTGACTGACCAGCAGCTACACAGTGAGCTGCGTATCCGCATCTCGAAGGCAGAGGCAACATTCGGGAAGTTAGAGTACCGAGTGTAGAACAAGCAGTAGCTTACGGTTAGCACCAAGCTGATGGTGTACAAATCCATGATGCTGTCAGTTCCTCTATACGGCACCGAAATGTGGGCGGTGTCCCGGCGGGATGTGCGATATCTCGAGCGGTGCCATCAACAATGTCTGCGACGGATTCTGCGCATTGGTTGGTGCGACAGCGGTGCGGACACGGAAGTGTTGCGCCCTAGTGGAATGTATGCAGTGGATTGCATACTTTTGCTGAGGCACCTGAGGTGGCTCGGTCATGCGTGGCTTATGCATTCGTAGCGGATACCGAAGCAGCTATCATATGATCAGCTGAGAGTTGGGAAGCGGCATGTTTGGAAACTGAAGCTTCGTTATCAGAATACGATCAAAATGAGCCTCTCACGTTCTAATCTTCATTACAGGTGATGGGAATCGAAAGTGCTGGATCAACGTATATGGCGCGATCTGATCACGAACGCCGTTGCCGAGATACAAGAGATATCCCTGTTGAATACGGAGAAGTAGCGGCAATTGCGCAAGCGACAGACACCGAGGGATTGTACTCTATCGATACCGAGCGCATGATGCTGTAGCACATGAGGTGGCGAGTGCCTGAGTCAGGCAGGGCTAATGAGTTATGAGTGAGGCCCCTCGGTACCACCACCGGAACGGCGACGGGTCATGCTGAGAACTTAGGGAGAACCGGCACAGCGTTTGTAGGTACACTGCATTCGCTTTACTAACCACGTGCTTGCATACTGAGTCCTTTTATTTCAGGTTGTGGGTCTGCTATATTGTACTAATATTTTTATCTCATTTTAATGTCTTCTGGAACTATCTTCTATGACGTTACGAGCGTTCATTAAAACAATTGGATTTACTTTGATAACATTTCTACGTTTATGGTACTTTCTTAAAAAATATTTTCTGAAGTCTTGAACTGATCGCGGATTTGTTCGTAACCAATTTATTTCATACGCTCCTTTAGTAAGGAGCTATGTCATGGTTTCTGGATGCATTATTCGATTTATTTTATTTCATCTTGTGGTTTCAAGTGATTAGCTGTTGCTTGAGACCCCCGACGTGGCTGCGCTTGAAGTGTATGTTGATAACTTGCCTACCTGTCTATTACTCACTACCTCGTTCATACTGGCTCCAGGAGACGGTTGGTAGTAGTTGGAGACGACGGGGTGCATGGTCCTTGTGGCCGCGCTAGGCTCGAAGAGCGGTTTCATGCACTCAGTGTGGAGCGGACTACGGTCCAGCCGCCGACTTGTGTGCACTTGATTCCCTAGATCCAGCGTGCTTGTTTTTGCCAGTGAAGGAGTGTAGGCCGGCTCCGTTGATGAAACGAGGCTCCGATCCACATACCTCTTGGTCTTATTCCTTCTGGTTTATATTGTATATGGGGTGTGTGATTGGAGCTGTGGATGGTGCATCATCAGCCACCCATGGTCTCTCTGTAGGCGCAGGCGTCCTGTGGCTGGCCACAATGACAAGCAAATCCGACACCGAATGCCACCAGTCATATATATATATATATATATATATATATATATATATAAACGATATCAGTAGATGCATTGTAGGCAGCTTTTGGTTCTACCATCTGCTATAAGTTTATGATATCATGGAGCAAGTTTACTAACCTGTCGTATGTTTTCAATGAGAAATGTTACAACCCAACACATCAGGACTGCGTTGTAGGTAATATTGTATGTTCTTTGCCGTGACACGTCGAAAAGGATGGTGTACACGAATAAACACAAGAAGGCCACATGCGCAATCTAGGAAGTAAAACAAATTGAGATATAGGGGTAAAAGTAAGGTAGATTTCAAGCATTATTGCAGAGATATGACTTTAGCATGGTGCATTCCCTCTTTCGAATTGGTAATTACTTATCGCACGTAATTTCAACTTTTGAATACTTTTGATTTCGTTAGGTAGTTAAAGCCCATTTTTTATACTGTTCTGAGTCAAGCACGATTATCACCATCGAATCTAGTACTGGAGAGTTTAGCGTCTGGGTGAATAGTGTGGGCTTAGAAGTTAGATTTGACTCAGGACTTATGCTTGTCTGTCAGATCCCTGAGCAGGATGTGGTGCGCTGGTCAGCGATGCAGCAGCTCATCGGACAGAATGTCAATGCGCTCGAACAACCGGCTATTGCTTGACCAGCCGATGGATTCGTGGTCACCAAAAACACGTCACTCATGTCAAACTCTTCGACGAATTCAAAAGAGTCCGTGATGCTATACCGATGAGGTTTGTTTCATCAGTAATGCAATACTTTGCAACGACTTTCGAATAAGCTTGTAGTGCTTTCCGGTTGTCATCGATAAAATGAACCTGACACGTGAAGCTCTATTTAATATTGCAAATAGGAATATGAGAAGACATAGGTCGTGAGCTGACACTGTCACTCCGTGCATTCTATTCATTCGCGTACCTGCGATTAACGCAAAATCCGAAAACAGCACATTCTAGCTGCGGCCGCGGTCCCAAGATCTGTACGGTTGTAAAATTAACGATGGTTGAACTCTCATATCTCCTCTGTCAAGTTTGTACAGTTCCAGGTGGTCTAAGATGATATTTTTATTGCAGCTGCATATACTCTCTCAGTAGTTTGCGTTATCTGCCATCATCAGACGAGAGAGGCACATATGCATTTTTGCTCCGTTCATGAGAATAACTCCTAGAAGTTTAGGCGATCTAAACTCTACCACTTTCCTGCTACTCGGTTTTTGCTTATTCATTCACCAGAGAAGGTGTACTTCCTTGAACAATTTTTGTAAACATATCTGAAAACTGACCGGAGATAAGCTGGCTGACTAAATACTTTTACATATGTCCCCCATGAAAAAGTTGTGATGCTTTTCAAGTCACAATGTCCCCATCCGTAGAGCACCAAGCAATAATTTTGCCAGATGTAACGCATAAAATTTGTAGTCTAGGAACTGGATTCCTGCTTTTAATTCAACAGGGTGCCTCGTAAAGGATTCTCACAATTTTGCTTTGCTCTATCCCATCAAGATTGAGAGCATTACCGAACATAATGTTGTAGTATCCTAATTTTCACAGGTAGAGCGTATTACGCTCACCTGTTGATCGATAAAACCTGTAATGTTAGTTTCGGAAGTTTTCAGTTGGGCGGAATCAAATATGCCCACTCAACAGTTTCAGTAGCTAGTCCAGATATTTTCGTGAGGCATTACAATGGTAAAAGAACTGTCCCGAGTATCCGAATAACTAGGTTGCCTGTTCCCTGAATGGATTAGCGATAGCCTCTCAGCAACAACTACCATCACAATAAGCAGTATCCGTGCATAGCTTCAGAGCAACCTACCTAAACAGAACTACGAAGACGAAGCTTTCCAGAGAAAGGAAGCACACAATGAGATCGATTCAGCATTTAATCACGTTGAGCTGTGTTTCTCATTCCTCGTGTTCATGCGAGCCGGCTACTTCTTCCATAAGTAGGTATGCATTGGTCACATATTGTCGTAAAACTCGCCCTTTCAGGAAAAAAGTTCATTGTGAAATATCCACGCAACAGAAAAACGCAGCAAAACTCATGCTCACAGCTATTCTGTGCGTATTGTCCAACTAGTATTATTACTAGCGACCCATTTCCACAAATACTGTTCACTTTGTACTCCGGTCAAACGAGAATCGACAACAGTTCTCCAGTCAGCGAAACTTGGTGCGGACACTAGTTGAACCCAATCCGTTCGCTTCTGATCGCTGCTAGGAAGTCTCGCTGGTATGCCTGCTGCATCCTATACACAATTGCCATCAAACCCATTACGTTGTTGGTCATAAAGTCCTAAAGTAAATTGACAACACGAATAGGCTGTACTAAAACAGCCTTCGGATGCTTTGGGCGCTCAGGCGCAGCTTCAGCACTTGGTCCGAAGAGATTGCCACTGGCCTCTTCGTCTCGATAATACGACCAATGCTAGAGTACAGCTCTCCCGCGTATTGTCCCATCAAGCTGGGCGAGGTAGAAAAGCTTGAGCGGGCGCAGCATGCAGCCATTAGGCTCATTCCCAACTTACGAGGTATGCCATATGAAGACCGATGTAAGAAACTAGGGCTGTACACTCTAGCATATCGTCGGCTGAGGGTTGACCTAATCATGACGCACCGGATATTACATCTGAGTGATTACCCCATGTTGAGACAACTGCTTCATCTGCGCACACCAAGCGGCACGCGAGGACACCGGTACAAACTTATCGTACGGCAGTTGAAGCGGGTAGCTCACCAACTCTGTTTCGAACGAAGAGTGGTGACTACCTGGAACAACCTGCCGCAGCCGGTAATAGAGGCGAATTCAGTGGCCAAATTTAAGGAGCTTCTAGACAAACATTTCGCAGAGACAAAATATAAAGAGCGGAACGGTAACTAATATGTTGATGTCCAAGAGCGACAATTGATGCAGCTACACAGAGTATGCTCTCCTCGCTGCTTCTAATCAGTATCAGTATCAGTTTAAAATAACGCTGAGACACGACGAAGGCTACCCTCTTTCGGTTCCCCGAAATCTTGATTTAGCGGATCCAGATTGTATTGTGCTCGGATACTGTGTTTGCCAACTATGGTGTTTGATTTTTTAAGCTTACTTTTACCTTTCAACATGAACTTAAACTTGTTTACTCACATAAATCTTCGTGCACCTATTTTCTGTAATGTCTTGTGGCTTTGAAACCAGATCCATTTAGTTTTTTTGCATTGCATTATTTAAAGTCCAGTTTTTGAACAAGTCGGCTATTTTGAAACAACTAGTCTGACATACGTTAGTTTGTAAAGGTGTACCACACACCTTTCGGTTGTGACTAGTGCAGTGAAACCATTGTTTAATCTGTAACATTTTTGATGAATAAACTTTGGTGTAAAAGCGGGTTTTGCATTCCCTGTCCCCCGCGCTCACGTCTCATATGGCTGTGAGCTTGCACTCGGATTTTAAACATAGCAGCTGATCACTTTTAACTCTTTATCTATTCATGTAAACGATTCAAAAACTGGTGGTAAGTCAAATCAGAAGTGAGAAACTCACAGTAGTGTATGCAAAACGGATGCAAGGTGACTCGTAGAACGCCTTTATCCGGTGCCAATACTGAGTGCATCTCATCTCTCTACTTGGTCTGAAAACATGAGAGTTGGAAATTGCTCACCTCCACCACAACAGTGTACACAGAAAGGATTTACAAAGAAAAAAATGGAATGAAGAATGGGAAAAGTTGCCTGTGGTCGGACAGGTCACTTCTGGTGCGGCAAACACATGACCTATGACTGGTGGCACAGAAAACTTCGATACATCTTTGGAAAATGAGGTGTCAGACTTACAAAATGGGAGTTTTATTTCCTTCCCGTTTACGCCGAGGGGGCTAAAATGAAGAGAAAAGTCGGATACGCACTTGAGAAATGCGGGGATGCATATTATCCCAGGCTTGATCTACAGTACGAGTGATCGAAAAGTGTCCCCCTAGAGAGACAGTTGAAGCGCTCTGAGGGACAGTTTTGTTGTATCTCTGGCCGTCCCATTGAATTAAGTTTGGGACGAATACTGGTCACACAAAGAGTCTTTTGAAGGTCGAAAACACCGTCTACGCTCAACGTAAATCGGCTTCCCAATAGTTATGACGCAGTTCTAACAACGTAAGGTTATACCGAAAAGTTTTCAGAGACCGAAATCCGTCCCAAATGTCTCACTAGGACAAATATGGACTCAAAATCTACCACGCAGCGGCGATCCATAGGTCACTCGTACTGTTTAAAGCAGAGTTTACTAAAAAGTAATGACCTAAAGACCGGTGGTACTAACCATACATTACACTACCTAGTGTGAAATATAAAAATATTACGATATTTTTCTCTCTGCAGGTGATCAAAAACACGATCAGATAGGCTGGCTGTAGGTCTAGTTGTCTTGGCAGGTGAACCAACAACTGACAGTTTTGACCCTTTGCTACTTCGCTATTACATCAACGGTATTGGCATGTCCATGAAAAATGGCTACTATTTTATTTGCTGATGAGATCAAGATTTCCTATAAACTCCGGTGTTGTGAGATTCAGCGCACACAACTTCTATTTCACGGCAAGCTTCATTCCCTTGAGGAGTGCCCAGTCACGTGCTTGACGAAGCAAACGTCATGACAAATGGTTGCTCGATCCCCGGAGGGTCAGTTAAACACAACAATAAAAGTGTGCTCATACGCCAGTCTGTCTAGCTGTCATCTTGAAAGCAGGTATGCTTCCAAAATGCTCTTTCCTGTAGAGGCTTAAAACCAAATAGCCTCAGTCAGGAGGTCCGCGGGTAATATATGCCGTAACACCATACAGGCTATGCCAAACTCGATTAATTCAAAATTCTTGCGCCTCATACCTTACCAAATAACATTTCACCTAAAGCAGCATGTAGAAGATGGAAAGTAAAGTTATGGATAATTTTGTCTAATCATTCAGCAAAGGTTTGTTCGGCAGTATATCAATTCTAAACTGCTGTGAACCAAGTAAGCAGATTCACACTGGGGCCCTCTAGATGTGTCTGAGGAGAAAAAATAAGACCGCGATGGAGATTGCGTGTCGCCATTCAAGACACATGGACGATGTTCCGAAACCCGAATATCTACTTCTAACCGTTGTGACAAACACTGCTCGCGGAGTTCAACAGCCTAGTGATCATCGCGCTAACTGCCAAGCACTATGCGCCGAGTTCCACTCTCAGCTCGGCTATCTCTACCTGTTGCGTCTAAACAAAGACGAAACCATCAGTCGTGGACTGCATTGGAGAGAACCACACATCATCTTGTTGTTCCTTTGCAAGTTTTTGCACCTGAAATCGTGCTAACATTTACTAGTTTAGGATTGAGGCAAGCTCAACGTATATTACTCCATGACAAATGAAACAGACACTATTTGTGCCATGTTGCAGAACAGCCATCAGCAATTTTTCCTCATCATATACGCCGATTTATAGAACCGCCTGCCGACCACAATTAGGTCATTTGAACACCTTACCTCATTCTACACTCAAATAGATACTTTCTTTGATCTGGAAGTGTGATACTCTTTATGTTTTAATTCAACACATCGTCTGATGAAGTATTCCAGGATGAACAGCATAATATTCATTAATATAAAAGCATGATCATTTTCATACTTATTGATCTGTTCCTATTTTAGGCACGAGCTCTCATACTTTAGATAAAATGTTCGCATATAACCAATACACTGACATCGAACTGAGTCGGATTCCTCCCTAGCTCGGTACTTAAAACCGTCTTTTTGTGCAGTTGACTTACATGACAGTACAGCTAAGTGTGGTATGTGAGAATGCTAGTAACTGAGCAGTTTTACGTCCGTGTCGGTAACAATGGGATAGGCTTAAGCAACAGTAGAATCCTAACCCTAACTCCTAGTCCGTACCACTATGTCAAAGCTCTGCATTTGGTTAGTTGCTTATGATTTAAATCCACTATTCTTTAAATCATTATGGTACCAACGTGGAAGCTCACCAGGGGAGGTAAATTTTCACCGGCTTCTTCATTTTCATCGCTTTTCTTGTTCTCAGTTGGGTTAAACTTCACCGTGAATGGTAGCAAAAGCGGCATCACGATCCCGATAATTAGGCCAAAGAAAAGCTGAAAAGTACCAACGCTGTATAAGGAGTTCATCCATTTCGTCAAATACAGACGGTTATTAACTTCAAGTATTAGTTTTTGTTGATTTGACGAATAAAAATAGCTTATGAATACTTCCCAGTCATGCAGCGTGAACCTTTCCTGAACAGTAAAATCATTCCGGAACTGGCACTTTAGGAGCTACCAGAGGTGGATGATCCGCTGATTTATCCCTCCTCGGAACCTATCCCACTAGCAGCCACATCCATACACCATTGGCTTGATTATGCTGTCCGTGTTCCTTCACACCCCCATTGTGACCGAACTCGTCCAGTCCCAACTGCTCTGGCGATTCACTGATTCGTGATCAAGAGGACATCAGACCACAGAAGCAATATTAGTGTCGTGGCCTACATGTTGTGTGGTTTAATTAAAACACGAAATTGTAACCTAGGAAATCATTCGTACACATGGAACGCACCAAGCGATCCCAATTCTCGATGTCAACTACTGTGAAACAAGCCAATAACGTGGCGGGCTTTCAAATTTCGCCGTGCTCTACGATCCCTGTCGGTAGAATTACCAACACACACTCCCATACATTTTAGTTTTTGTTGAAACTCTTCTGCTTTGTGCTTCACTTCTTCTGCAATTAGTGCGATGGCAATTTATACGCACAATATGTTTGAACCTCTATGTGTTTGCACGGGTAGCTATCGGGGGATTCGCCCACTTTGCCCGAGTATGTTGTTTAACATATTAAGTAAAATTACACTCTCATTGTACACTTAAAGATAGTTTGCAGAATGTTGACATGTAGGTTGTATTTGTTTGTCTGACCCAAGGCACACGCGAGATACAGATGGCGCCATGGTTGGATTTAGCAAGCTGCTCAATAGCGCGCTCCTCACATGTTTCCCTAGCCAGCTCGCATCGTATGGTGCGGTATTTTAGCCAGTACACAGGAACAGAGTAGACCACAGTACACTTTTGTCCCGTCACGTCCGTGACTACGTTTCCAACACTTGGAGCGTTACTCGGCAGTAGACTATCGCAACTACTTCAAGTCTGTTAGTGTGCGAGGGCCACTCCGTTATTCGTGCATGCTAATTTAGCATTTTCCAACGGCCGCGCTATAAGAAAAATCTTCGTAAGAGCATGACGATGGGAGAAAGGTTGCACTTTGAAAGAACTGCGAGATCTGAGCATACCCGTTATGCTTCACGCTGACAACCGTTAAATGCAGGGAAAGCTAAATCAACTGTTGTGGACCATCAGTTCCAGAGTGTTTTGGCAGTTGGGCATCATTTTATCGCAGGAAACTTGACTCCACGAAGAACTGGATGATGCCATTGTATCGGTCGAAGCGTTTATTTGCCATCGCGTCGACCGCGGTTGAGCAAGCGAAACCGTGGTGGTGGAGTCTAGTTACACCAGTCCTTCTTTGTGTATTGCAAAAAGACCCATCGTTTGTTTAGCTTCACAACGTGGCAATTGTTTGGTCGCCTACTAGAAACTGAGTTTGTTGGGCACCGTTCAATTTTGTTGACTGATATACACATGTCTCCCAGCGGTCTCAAACCTGAAGCAGTGAAGTTTTATGGGAACATTCCAGCAGCTGTCGCAGAGGATATCGTTGTTCCCAATGTATTTTCACCGGCGAATTCAACAGATTTGATACCCCATTTCTAAACTATCTCGTTTACGAAATATAGTAAATTCTCCCACTAAGTGGACCTAGTGTTCATCAATAATGTGAATGGGTTTTCTGTATATAGTCCGCAGTTCTGAGCAAGCAACGATTAAGATTTTCCCAACCATCTATGGCAGGGTCGACTACCAGACTTTCAAGCGCTCCAATGCTGGAAGTTTCAGGCGGCAGCAATGCTCTTCACAAACTATTGACCGGTTTTTTGAAATTGCCGCATGCACAAATTGACATCCACTTTTTGACCTTGCTGTATCCAAATATTGCAATAAGTTGACGAGCTACCTACATTTCCGCTTTGATATCAGCCGCCACTGGAAAACTGTCCTCTTCCGTGTCGACAGGTTCTGCTCCACAATTCTTAAGCTGCAGCGTAGATTTACGAGGAAAGTGTTGGTAGAGATGGCCCCTCAATATAGTCGCGCACTTTTTGTGCCAAGGAAGAACTACGCCTTCTCAGCCACGTGTATATTCAGGCTATTCTTGGGAATGGTAGCTGTTGTGAACTCTGGAGGATACTGAAGCAGCTAAGCGGAGTTACTCAACGTGCGCTCTATTTCACAGTTAATGTATAGAAATTGGACCAGGAGTTCGGTAACTGCGACCCTAATACAACCCAAGCTCCTTCCTTATCCCAAGTTCATGTGCATTCAGACTCATTGCCTACTATAAACAGTACAACCGTGCATAATTTACTATGGAATCCACCAATAAAACGAGTGGTCCGGAAAGACCATCTCCCGACATCCTCAAAGATTATACTGATATTTTGGTAAGATCTCTTACTTCTGCTTACAAAGTCTGTATGCAGCAACCTAACATCGTTGGTTGCTGGAAAAATGTTCGCATCCCTCCAGTGCCAAAGAGAGGATCTAGCAAACATCGACTAACTGCTAACACTTTGCAGTCTTAGTAGAGCTGGCGAGTTATTCTTGCATTGATGTTGTCTGAGGAAAGTTGGAACAATCTCTTTCAATTCGTCTGCTGTAGTTTAAGGTCTACCCTCGACGCAGTCCTTGCCCCGTGCATTCTGTACTGTCATGTCTGGAAAACAACAAAGAGCAGTCCATTCGTATTGACCAGAGTAACGTGTTTGGCTGTGTCAAGCGCAACCTACTGTTACATGATCTACTCACTGACGGAATTGGTCCTTCCGTCGTCCACTTTTTCAATGCTTATTTCGCTGAACACAGCTTATCCAGCTTAATGGGTTATTCTTTTCACCGTTATCACCTACGCTGGTGCCCTTCTGGGAGCAGTTTTGTCCCCGTTTCCGTTTTCTACTTACGTTCGCTTAGTAGCAGTTTCTAAAGCACTGACCCTAGTAAAGTTCGCGGATGATATGTGCCAGTCAGAAGGTTGTCTTTCTATGCCTCACGACTGTCCCTCGTGGTCTGATACTTCGAGCAGTCAATGACTGTGTTCTTCTATACTGGACTTTTTCTGGTCTAATGTCTGCGCATCACAATATTTGGCCGAGCATCAAGACATTTATCTCGATGTTGCAGCGTTTCGATCCATACTTTCATTAACATACCACACTTGTAACAAAAAATACTAGCTCCATATATACCGTCCGACGCAAAACACTCCTTTCATGACGCATTTTTCGAATGTTTGTCTATTTCGTTTACCAGGCTGAAATACAAGTTGAAATACACCAACACACAAGCTTACAGCTCCTCAGTCATCCCCCTATCCACTGCGTATTTTGCCTAGTCCTAACTCTATTGTTCAAGAACTAACAAGCCGATTCGCAATAGGATGTAATGACTATCTTCCATCAAATCCGCTGCCTTGGCGAACAACCTCACATAAGATCAGCTGGGCGATTCGGATTCATCCTGTTCCAGGAAATTGTTCGGCGGAAGTGTTGCATGGTCCTGGATATGTCTGTGTTGAGTTTGATGTTCCAATTTTAACAACTGAAGCTTCTCTTGATTTCCGGTCTTCCATGGTTCAGTATCTATTCATAGACTGTTGTAAAATATATAGATTTATATCGTATTTCTCAAATCATTTTTATGGTGCTCTTTCATAGTCTCTCTTACCTTTTGGTACATTACCAGGAGTGTGTGTCGTTACAGTTGGATACGCGCCTGACCGGGGTGCAGGAAGCAATCGCCTAACTTCACGTTAAGCAAATCACACTCATAAGTAATACACATTCGCCCTTACGATTTCCATAAATGCTATGTCGATTCATAGCTGCCGTAACCGGGAAGTCCTGGCACCGGAAGGCCAACCGCTGTCATCTGCATGGCAGGTGCCTGCATGACAGTGGAGGATGGGTCGGGCTATATCGCAGTTAGCTAACAAGTCGTGATGGTCGGCTACCGTCCTCCATGGCGCAGTTGCATAAGCTGCGGGCTAGTTGACACAAGCCACTAGCAGTCATGGGTTTGATCCTCCGTAGAGGACCGAAGGATGCGCACCACTGACGAGCCCCAATATGGCGAAACGGCCTTCTGGTGCTTTCCGGATAGGTAGTTGACTTATTTGGAGTGTCGGCTGACTGCGTCGAACAAAAATAAATCACACGCAGTTCAATCTGAATCACCTGAATTGTAGGTGTTGTTCACTCAAAACACAGAGCTTAACGATTTGTTTTGTTTCCCTCTAATTTTTATGGTGAAATATTGTTGACAATGGTTCTGAGTGCAGTACTGGTTTTTGGAGAGTCAGTTGCATGTGTGTCTATGGCTTGCTACACACTACCTCTGGTTAGAATAAGGCTTAATTCCAAGGAAACCGTGTTCACTCAGATCAATAGGAACAAATCTGGGTCAGAGAAGTTTTAAAGCGTCACACGGGGTGCTCAGACAGTTGGGTTACCTTAAATTTGACCACATTCTGTTTAGGCTGTGGGTAGCAATCTATCCACACCAGTACACCAAGAAAGCAGCTGGATTCCCAAACCTCCTAAACAGTGTCAGTCTTTCGAATCCAATTAGTTCTCGCATCCTCATTACTGGTCATGTCAATTTTATGCGTAAAACATTCTCCCGAGAAGAAAAATCAACGCTCGGCCGACGGAAAGGCAAACGGTGAATCAGCACCGACTGCGAGACAACCTACTAGCGTACGACCTTTCAGGCATTAGTTGTTTTAGCGTACAGTCTTTTCGGACTAGGTTCATTGATCCAAAGAAACAGATCAGTTGGCGGGGAATATGTCATAACGAATGAGTTCCTCCGTATGCAGAAGATGTCTGGATCAGTGGATGACCATTGGCCAATCCAATGCAGTGAAACCGAATGACATAAGGCATGTTGGTGCACACGTTACGAGATTCGCCCATCAATGTTGCCATAACTCAGAACTGACACAGGATGCCAGATATGTCCATTATGTGTCCCAACACTGGCATCAGTCCCGACATCTGAACAACAACCAGCTTAGCGCCTTTGGGTAAAAAGTGGGGCCCAGAATTGTCATCCGAATACATGCCAAGTCACTCATGGTTTACTGGCTTAAGCCACTGAATCTTAGGGTCATGAGTTCGGATCCGGCAGGATCCGTTTGATGTACACCCCAATGAATGACCGTGTAGCGTTGTCTTGGATGTGTGATAGCCATTTGACTGAGTGTAGCTGCGACTAAGCTTCACAAAAACATTCTACTAATGTTCAAGAATGCAGGTAAATATGTGCTATTGCAACATTTCGGAAACCTACTAGTTCCATAGCTCTTCACTTGCATGCATGTTCGACAAAGCAACAAGCTCACCCATAGCCTTCAGTGCACCACAGTGGATTCGATGCAGTAACATACGTATTTCATAGCGGTATTGTTGAATAAAAGTGCAGTTCGGTTGCCGCACTAAGTGAATGCCTTCGGAGGATTTGACAGAGCAACACCACTCAAATTAGTGTTTTGCAGCAGTCAAATGAAATCCGTGCTTGTCCTCCTAAGGACTGCTTGAAGCCGGAAAGTGCATTATTTCGATTGGTCAACTTCATCGCGTTAGTTAGCTGCACCCAATATAACTTTAAGTATAGACCACAGTAAAGAAGAATAGTTTGCTTGGAGTGAACAGATCAAGGAACCCAACTGGCGTCTATTTCACATCAAAACAAAAATTATTTGCACATGCACGAGATGCACCGGTGTGTGCGTTATTTTTGCAATCAATCATACAAACATTTCCAATAGGGTATTTGGTGGGTATGGGGAACTCACATTGAGCCGACGTGTTTGTGGATCGATTGCCCCACACCACACATGCTCCAGATATTGCTCTGAACAGCGGTGAGAGATAAAATTCTTTGAACGTCCATCTGCCGCTAACATTATGGTGGACATGTGGCCAAACAATGGTCGATCGCGAACCAAAAGGTCGGCTGCGTTTTCCGGATCGTCGACGTAACATTCAGTAAGCAGTCCACAGGCTCTGTCCTCGAACTGTCTATTAAAACGGATAGTGATTTGTGTTAGTGAAAACTTGTGATTGGTGATATAGAGATGACACTGTATGTTACCAACAAATCGATGGTGGGTTCGAGCAACATGTAGAATTTCCGGGTCAATTCAAAAGTCAAAGCCGGAAGTACTCAAAGATGCTATAGTTACAAGGCAAGGTATTCTTGGAGCTGCTATTTAAGGGTGACATTGCTTCTTTGAGGACCAGGAGATGTCTGATTTCCGCCACAAGGAGCACTTTCTGCGCTGCCGAAGTTGTAATCATCGACCGAACTCATAACCTACCGTTGCCTCCACTGAAGGAATCTCAGCCTATTGGCGCCAACTCCCACTGTGTATATCAATTTGTATGTAACTGCGGGGATAGTTACATAGGCAGAACCAATAGAACACTGAGTTCCCGAATTAAGGAGCATGTACCAAAATGGGTTCAGTGCGGACTTATTCAGCAAGCAAGCCCAACTCAGACTACATGTGTACGCAGGCCGCCAGCATCTTCGATCGGCAGGCACTTATTGACATCGGGTCACCGAATTGAGGTCAACAAGTCGTTTCGAATCCTGCTTCGCCATTCTAATTCCCGTCTCCTCCGGTTTGCCGAGGCTATTGCCATTAATCGGAATAAGCCAGCGCTTTGTGTTCAGAAACAATTATCGGTCAGCCTCAGGCTGCCCTGGTTGTAGAACAAAGACACCCCATTTTTTCTCTCCTTCGTTTGTATGTATGTCTGTACCCACAAACTCTTATATAAAATTACCGGTTATCGTTATCGGCACTGATGAGACGATACGAAATGCATGCATCTGCCGAACTTCGTCTTCTAATTGTGCTTTTCAAGTTACTAAAGGGAACTAACTGTTTTAAATTTCTCAAACGACGAATTCCCCTTGATTCCATTAGACTGCTTCATCGTATCGTCAATTTGCGTTGCAAGATTGCTCGCATACGTGTGGAAATTAATTTTTTGTCGGATTGTATTCGCATGCGTCGTTATCCTCGGGCGATTTGGAAACTGTTACGTAGAAACAAGCTTAAGCCTTCTGCAGCTAATCTCAGACGCGTCGCAACTGCCCAGTTGGAGACCGCGCGAGCCAGACTTGATGGCCTACTAGAAACCCATGCACGCCTGCTGCCCGTAGTTGCAAACTTGTCAGTCTGCTCTCGGATTATATACACCCAATTTTGTAAAGTCAAAATCGATCGTACCAAAATGAAGGAATTAGCACGGCTTGAAAAATCATTGATGAACAACCAAGATGAGGAGCCATGTACTCGGGACCCCAGTAAGTATGTGGTGAATTTGTCAAATGTGAAACTTGATGCACTACAGTTAGAAGCATTGTCTTTCGGGCTAGATTACAGAGTGCCTCCTAGACGATTGATAGGATTGTTCATTGAGGCTCAGTTTGAGAACTTTTTTGATCAGTTGAAGGACCTTCAACCAACTAGTATCGATAAGCTTATATGGTTTAGAAACAAACTGACCGATGTTGCTTATGAAGTAAAAAATGCGCCAATAAAAGAAAAGTGCGCGCTTACGAACAGACACCTACGAGCATTACGCGAATTACGCCATAAGGATGTCGTTGTAAGGAATCCGGATAAAGGTTCAGGCGTTGTAGTGATGAACAAGGTTGAATACATCGAAAAGATGAGTATATACTCAGTGACAACAACAAATTCAAACGACTGGAGAAGGCAGGGGATGTGACTGCGTTCGAATCCCGAATCATTCGCCACTTAGAAATGCTTCATCAGTATCACCTAATCGACAGCGCTACTTATAACAGTTTAAAGCCAAGTGGATCAACCACGCCACAGCCATATGGACTTCCAAAAATGCACAAGAGCGGAGTGCCGCTCAGACCGATCCTCTCGATGACAAACGCACCCCAACATAAATTAGCTCGCTGGTTAATTAATGTGCTTTCTCCGCTAAAAGCTCAGTTTAATCTACATGGCCTCAAAGATTCCTTCGAGCTTGTCGAAGACCTCGATAAAATGAACTTGTCCGATAAGGTGATGTGTTCCTTAGATGTGGAATCTTTGTTTACTAACGTGCCGCTACACCAGACTGTTGACTACATCTGCGAATTGGCAGAAAGTTCCGAATGTCCGTTGCCGATTCCAGTTGAATTCTTAAGAGAATCATTACTTCTCTGCACAGAGAATGTCGATTTCCACTTCCGTAACATACCGTATCGCCAAATTGATGGGGTAGCAATGGGCAGCCTACTGGGCCCCGTACTAGCGGATTTCTTTATGATAATGATAGAACGAAGCCTATCCGAATAAATAGCGCAGTTACCCTATTACAAACGTTACGTTGACGACATCCTGGTATTCAGTTCGACAGAAATTCAAATCGCACAGCTAGTGGCACGTTTTAACTCTGCGCATGCCAATTTGAGGGTTTCCTGTGAAATCGAACAACAGAACTGTCTTCCATATTTAAATGTTCTTATCAGCCGCAGGGAGGACGGACGGTCTAACGAGAAACAACGTCGTCGGGACAGGATCTGCCTTTTAGCAGCTTTACGCCAATGCGGCACAAGCAAACGCTTGTAAGGACCCTGTTTAGTCGCGCCAGACGAATATGTTCGAGCGATTGTCTAGCTGATAAACTAGAATTAATTACCAACACGTTAATTGTCAATGGCTACCCTCGAAAGTTCATCCGAAAGCACAGTGAAATTCGTGAAATGAAAGTTGCTGTACCTACCGTGCCTAAGAAAAAGGTATTCTTGGAGCTGCTATTTAAGGGTGACATTGCTTCTTTGAGGACCAGGAGATGTCTGATTTCCGCCACAAGGAGCACTTTCTGCGCTGCCGAAGTTGTAATCATCGACCGAACTCATAACCTACCGTTGCCTCCACTGAAGGAATCTCAGCCTATTGGCGCCAACTCCCACTGTGTATATCAATTCGTATGTAACTGCGGGGATAGTTACATAGGCAGAACCAATAGAACACTGAGTTCCCGAATTAAGGAGCATGTACCAAAATGGGTTCAGTGCGGACTTATTCAGCAAGCAAGCCCAACTCAGACTACATGTGTACGCAGGCCGCCAGCATCTTCGATCGGCAGGCACTTATTGACATCGGTACACCGAATTGAGGTCAACAAGTCGTTTCGAATCCTGCTTCGCCATTCTAATTCCCGTCTCCTCCGGTTTGCCGGGGCTATTGCCATTACTCGGAATAAGCCAGCGCTTTGTGTTCAGAAACAATTATCGGTCAGCCTCAGGCTGCCCTGGTTGTAGAACAAAGACACCCCATTTTTTCTCTCCTTCGTTTGTATGTATGTCTGTACGCACAAACACTTATATAAACATACCGGTTATCGTTATCGGCACTGATGAGACGATACGAAATGCATGCATCTGCCGAACTTCGTCTTCTAATTGTGCTTTACAAGGCATTATGACAAGGAAACAAAAATGAAGCCCCGGACAACTTAATTCCAATCAGCCCGACAAAGATTAAACGATCGAATCGTACACGATTTAAATTAAGAATTTCGATAGTCCAATCAATTGATCAGCAGTCACGTACAAGCATTTCCCTGTAAGAACATAAAAAGTGCAAGAAGGAAAACCATTTCAGCTGGCGCGATATCTTGAATTCAGTGTATTTCGCGTTTTTTCATCCAACCTCATACATACTAATATTGAACACTTTAAACGAGCGGATGTGAAAGGGAATGAATACCAAGAATCGGTAATCGGCTGCTGCCTTGCCTCGACAGTGAAAAGCACAGCTTACCACGGCAGAACAAGACTGGCCACCAGCTCCAGTTGCTCGTATAAGTTAAGCTTTAGACGCCGGATGGCGACAGCTTCAGCGAAATTTAACAGGTTAGGATTACTTTGTCTGCGAAGAACTTTGAATGCCTCTCCGTTTTGGCATATTGTACAGTCGAACAGGCGCCTAGCGACTGTGCCATCAGGTAGTGTAAGCGATAATTTTACCAGGTAAATCGCAAGATGAATGAGGCCACCTAACTCTGGTTTCCCACCCGCTATTTGTTTACCCACCCTGTGGCTCATGGTTACTTGCCTCCCTACCTAAGTGTTAGATAATCCACAAGATGAATAACATGATCTAGTCTATCCGCTCACCCAATTTCTGTGCCATGGTTACATGGCAACCTACATAACTACTATGTACTTAGCAAGCCACATGCCGGGATCGCAGTCTGGTTGACCAAAGCAGGCGCCTTCCCCAATTGACGAGCCCCCGCATACCGATTACCTCCCATTTGAACACATGTCGACATTGCCATGACCTCACGTCACCTCTCACTGTGAAGAATGATGGCTTACGCTGTGCAACCCGTCTTGACCGCCCCACCCACACACACCGCAGAATTGAATCATCCTCCCACTCAAGTGGTAGGCACCTCCATGGTCCTCCGAGCTCCCCCCCCCCAATGTTTGACTAAGACAAGCCGCGTCAAGAGCTCAGCTCATCGCCGTCCGTTTCCCACATTGTATACCGGACCAATGAGCCATGGATTAACGGACATAATAAAAGAAAGACTATATTGCTATCATGAAATCGGGATCGTGAGACGCTTCGTCATGGTGGCAAGTATTATACCGTTTTACACGCATGTTAGTGTATTGTACCAAGCTTTTAGCGTACTGCATTTTCGAAATCGCGTGACGTACTTTCAAGTTAACTTGGCCAGGAACGCTGATTTGGCGTCCTTGACACTCTCATTGGTCATGGGGCATAAACCAATGGGACGTCGGTTAGATGCCGCCAGCATCAGCGACAGACAGTCCAAGGAAAGTGGTGGAGCACCACCTTCTGGTCTGCCTTGATGCCCATCTGAAGTAAACCTCGATGATTGGTCTCCAACCTGAAACCGACCAATAGACAAATTGTGCCGCCTGTCAGAGGAGGAGATGCTAGCTACCACATTATCCAAAGCATAAGACGTAACCAGTGCGGACAGACATACAAACCAGCACATGAAGCGGTCTATAATTAGTGCTCGCTAGCGCCTACCTGGTGGTGGCTTATTCAGCGGTCTAACCATGGTGGCGTAGACAGGCAATGTTCTAACTGGTATTTCGCAGATCAGCAATGGCTGCTAGGCGGTTAGACAATTGTGTGCGACTGTCAGTGCAACCATCATGGGGGACATTGTTCCCATTGAAGTTGGTAGACCAATCTGAAGCTGAACAACGAAAATTCTAAGTTTGCTTACTTTCATCACAGTTGACAACTCAACAAAAACTAATGGGATTTCAAATGTGGCGTTGACACGACGTTGGTGAGTATTCCTTCATCTCCACACCCATAGGCAAAATTTTCAATCAGCTATCGCTTCAACGTCTCCATGTATGGCCTTATGTAAAGGTCGTAGAAACGTATGTATTCATAGGATAATTAGACTTCACTTCCATATGGTCGCCCATGGTGGCGTAGCCAGGCAACCATTTATCTGGTATTCCGTATTTCAGCAACGGCTCCCACGTGGTTATCAAATTTTCTGCGATTGTCATTGTGACGACCATGTAGGACATTGTCCCCATTGAAGTGGGTAGACCAACCTGAAGCTGAACAACGAAAATGCGAAGTTTGCTTACTTCCATCACAGTTGATGACTCAACAAAAACTAATAGGATTCCAAGTGTAGCGTTGACACGACGTTAGTCAGTGTTCGTTTGTCTCCACACCAATATGCGACTCTTCAATCAGTTATCGCTCCATTGTCTCCATGTATGGCCTTATGTAAAGGTCATAGGAACATATGTATTCATAGGATAATTACGCTTCACTTCCATATGATCGCCCAAACATGTTGAGACGCTATGACAAGTGGCTCGCCAAATGGAATCATTAGAAGCACAGTCAACGCTGATAGTGTAGAGGCGCTGAGGACTTCGACAACACGGAACAGCAGCAAACGACAAGAGCAAGGAAGAGTATCCGACAGAGGCACCGGACTGGTGATATAGAGATAACACTGCATGTTACCAATAAATCGATAGTGGATTCGAGCAACATGTATAATTTCCGGGTCAATTTAAACGTAAGGGCAGGAAGTACGCAACGAGGTTATTGTTACAAGGCATTATGACAAGGAAACAAAAATGAGGCCCCAGATAATTGAATTCCAATCAGCCCCACAACGAGTAAACGATCGAATCGGACACGATTTAAATTAAAAAGATCGATAGTCTAATCAATTGATCAACAGTCACGTACAACCATTTCCCAGTAAGAACTTAAAAAGTGCAAGAAGGAAAACCATTTCAGCTGGCGCGATATCTTGAATTCAGTGTATTTCGCGTATTCTCATCCAACGGCACACACATTAATAGTGAAAACTTTAAACGAGCGGATGTGAAAGGGAATCAATACCAAGAATCGATCATCGGCTGCTGCCGTGCGTCGACGTAGAAAAGCACAGCTTGCCACGGCAGAACAAGACTGGCCACCAGTTCCAGTTGCTCGCATGGTTTAAGCTTTAGACGCCGGATGGTGACAACCTCAACGAACTTTAGCAGGTTAGGATTACTTTGTCTGCTAAGAACTTTGAATGCTTCTCGGTTTTGGCACATTGTACAGTTGAACAGGTGCCTAGCGACTGAGCCAGCAGATAGTGTAAGCGGTAAATTTACCAGGAATTTCGCAAGATGGATGAGGCCAGCTAACTCTGGATTCCCACTCGCTATTTGTTTACCTACCCTGTGCCCCAAGGTTACTTGCTTCCCGACCTAAGTGTTAGATAATCCACGAGATGAATAACATGATCTAATCTATCTGCTCACCCAATTTCTCTGCCATGGTTACATGCCAACCGACATAGCTTGTGTGTAATTAGCAAGTCGCATGTCGCGATCTCAGTCTGGATGACCAAAGCAGACGCCTGCCTCATTTACTAAGCGCCGGATTACCAATTATCCCCCATATGAGCTCATGTCGACGTTGCCATGACTTCACTTCACCTCTCACTGTGGAGACCGTTCTCTTACACTGTGCAGCCCGTCCTGACCACCCCACCTACACACACCTTAGACATGAATTATCCTCCCACCCCCACTGTTTGACTGAGACAAGCCACGTCAAGAGCTCAGCCCATCGCGGTCCGTTTCCCACATTGTATACTTGACCAATGAATCAAGGATTAACGGACCTAATAAAAGAAAGACCATAGTCCTATCTTGAACTCGGTATCGTGTGACACTTCATTACGATGGCAAGTACTATGTTCATTCCTTTTGGATATGTTGAAGGCCGGTTGTTGCGAAACTGATCGGGTATTTTCGATGTATGTACCTACTGTATTTTAATTACTATTTGCATAGTACCGTAGTTAAAGTCTCGGCTTCCTTTCTTGTTTGGACTCGGGAGTTTTTACGTGTCACTCGAGCCCCCAAGCGAATTTGTCGCTTACAGATAGTTTCCCACCAGTCAAGGCCAGATTACGCTGGATGTACCTCGAAATTACATGGATGAGCCAAATGAGGAGGATTTATGCGCGAACTTACACGAGGGCATTAATGATTATCGACGTTCTAGTTCAAGCTGTGAGGATGTCAGCGATTGAAATGCACACGCACTGAAGACCAGAGTTTGCATGTGTTGTAGACTAAAACGGTGTCAGGAAATCAAAACAAGGTACAAAACGTAAGCAGACCACGTTTGAAAAGTCACAAAGTCAGTAAAACCGTATGTGCACGCTTTACATACCGAACTTCATGGTCCGGTAGTAACACTGTGGTGTGATATGTTCAAAGTGCTTCAGTAGGAATTCATTCAGTCTAACGGGTATCATACATTTGGAAAGCAGCCCCACAATAACTCTTTTTATCCAACTGCTTCCACAGCGATTTCAAATTACCCCTGAATTAAATCATGTGCATATTTCTTTCAAGCTGGTCCTTAGCGCTATCAAATTGCATCCAAGGGGCGCAAACGTGACTACAAAATCCATACTGTTCGTTGCGTGACCAATCCCAAATCAGCCGACAGTATAACACATAAGTACCCAGAGTAGGATGCTATTGGCTAAGGTAGAAATTAGCACTCAGTGAACAATAGTATTTAATTAATGTTATAGTGCGGACAAAAATAGCCGAAGCATGACATGTTCCGCCGGATGATTACTCAGGGGTAAAGGCAGGGTAAAGGCAAAAATGACAATAGGAAACAGTGAACAACCGCAAATTGAGAAGTTGCCGATTACAGTATTCCCGTCTGTTTTATGTACTATCCAAGGATATCATCTGTGGTTTCCGTGAAAAAATGGAGGTGGGTTAGTTTGTTTTTTGTTTTTCTGCTGTTTGTTTGGGTCGTTTGAATTACGTGATATGGTGTAGTGTGGCCAGTGCACTGTCGAGACGTGTTTTGAACACGGCTAACGTGGGGGCTGAAATAACAGCTTCTGAGAGGGTATTCCACGTGTCGCAAACACGCAGCGAGCAGTTTCTTCGTCACTCCAAACGACTGTATCTTTATTCTAACATGATGACCTTTCAGTTGGTTGTTGTGACTCAGCTTCAATTGGTGATGGCAGGATGATTAGTGTTTTTTACTATTTGGTAAGCCATGATTAGGAAACCGCGCAAACGGCGATAAAGTCCGCCGTAAATGCCAAGCACCCTGAGACTGTGTTCGTATGATAAGTGGCGCAGCTTCTTGACATTTTTGGTCACCCAACGTTGTGGAAGCTCCAATACTGTGAGATTCCGCTTTAGCCATGATTGATATGCATGAATTATATATTCAACATGTGGGCGTATATAAGCTGGAAGTATTTGGCGGAAACCGACGGTTCGAATTGTCCGAAAGCTAGCCGTAGAAACCCCACTATTAGGACCCCTTTCTTCGATGACTTATTGGACTGCACGGAGCAGCCGAAATCTTCCTGGCCCAACACACCGAGATCCATTTCGAGAGAACAGTATTGCAGATTCTGGTCCCCCAGCTTATATGTGTGAACCATTCGGTGTCTTAAATGGAGCATTCGAGATTTAGCTACTTTGAAGGAAAGACGCTTTTGGACCGACCATCCATAAATCTTGTCAAGATGGATTTGAAGCTGGATACGGTCTTCTGGAGCTCTGATCACTCGCTAAACTTTGATGTCATCGGCGTAGAGCAAACAGTCTGACACAATTTGACTCACTAGTTCGTTTATGAAGACCAAAATAAACGGATCCCCAATACCGAACCCTGTGACACTCTGCATTCGACGTGAAATAATTCTGACATAGATTCATGTACTCTTATCTCCAGACACCAGTGAGAAAGAAAATTGCAGATCCACCCGAGAAGAGGGTCTCCAATGCCACATGCTTGAATTTTGGCGAGAAGGATACGAAGGACCAGCTGGTCAAATACCTTAGAGAAATCAAGGTAAGCCACATCAACTCCTGCACCCGCGTCAACAGTTTCAGTCCAGTTGTCTTGTGCTAATAATAGACTGGTTGTGCGCGACCGATTCTGGTGGAAACTGGGTTCCTGCTGAGCAATCTAACCAAAGCCGTGTATATAAGACATGAGTGCGTCAGCAACGATAGCCTCCATAAATTTTGTAAGAACTGGCATTGCCCGCCTGTTGGCTGCAATTTGACGGCGTTAACGACCATATTGAGAGGTCCATAGAGGAACCTAATTTTCTCAAAAAAGAATTCGAAAGCAATATAGATGCAATTGACTGAGAAATGGTATAGTCTATCGGAGATAAGCTCAAAAGTCTCCTCCTTCCAAGCAGCGGATTAGGTAGATGGGCCACATTTGAGGGCGCCAATCAACCCAACCTTTACCCTAACTGGAATTATTATTGTTATTACCGTAGGTTACCTAATATAAGCCCATCCATAATTAGAACGATAGTATAACCTTGCCACATCAAATCGGTCGAAACTCGTAAGTTCCTATATTAAGCGACTCCCAAAAATATCAACAAAAAAGAAACAAAATTGCTTGGAGGGTCAAGTTTGGACTACACGGCTTGCGACACGAAATCTCATTTTAAACCGCGAATCACACTGAAATGAACCTTGGTCACTGCGATTACTGGGACCGTAGCCGAAGCACAGTGCAGTGTTTTTGGGCAAGAAACAATATGGTTTCTCCACGATTTTGACGTCATCACCACCTGCCCGCACTTGAGTGTGTTCAAGCGAAAACTGCTGTATTGTTGGTCAGTTATGCTGACCGTATGTGTTAGGATCGCGATCAATAGGGGATAAAGTCGCCAGAACACTATTCCGGCACCGGACAGTGTATTGTTCAGAAGTCAAGTCAAGATATGTCAGACAACGCTCACACAGTCTAGGGACTCATGCATATGAATCAGTGGGTGAGTAGGAAGCTCACGATCAATGGTGTGGGACAATGTTGTAATTTAGGTGCGCCAGATTCACTAGAATAGCATAATGTATAAGCACTGTGATTCGCTACCAAAATAACGCTAACGTGATGTCACTTGATCCAGCTGAGAGAAGATGAGCCCACATTTCGTGGCATCTCCCAAAGCCGTGGAGGCGTGCAGTGTCTCAACAGAAGTGATGTGCATAGGCTGCTAGATTTAAGTTGCAAGTTATCATGTTCACCGAGCAATCTAATAATTGTATGGCTGAACCTCATTAAACTGTGAACGAAAAGCAAGTGAGAGAATGGCGAAACGAAAAGTTAAAATTGTTACTAATGCCTGTAGACAAGAAAGCAACATGCGGTAAAAATATCTTGTTTCCTACACTGGAGGAAAGTTAGCGCAGTGGATTATGGATTCACGGCATAGCGGGTTAATTGCTACCCGAACGAACATTCGGATCAAGGCGCTGGAAATGTTTAAAACAATCCTGAATTCTAGCCCACAAAACCGGTGAAATTTGCTGCTACTTCTCGTTGATGAAATCGTTTCTGTATCGACTCGACATGTGCCTACGGACCCGCACAAAACTAGTCCAGTGACTGCTGAAGGAATTGAACATGATTGGATCTTTTCAAAGGTTTGTAATTCAGCGATTTTGAACTGTCACAAATTGAATATGGAGGAGAAGCCCATGTGCTTTGATACGGCTTCAAAACGCAAGGTGGAGCAGAAAGGTGCTAACACAGATTTTGTAATGAGGACGAGACACGAGAACTCAAGATTCACAGTTGTTTTGGCGTGTATGGCAGACGGTTCCCGATTGTCACCTTTCATTATTTTAAAGCGTAAGACGCGGTCTAAATGAGTGAAGTCCCCAAGCGACGTGTTTGTGAAGGCTGACGCGAAAGGATGGATGCGCGAGAATGGCATTTTAGACTGTTATACTATAGCCTGGGGAAGATGAAACGGTGCGCTTTTAAAGAAATCAACTATGCTGGTTTGGGGCAGTGGTGTGCTGTGAATTTCTAGGTGGATTATGCAGGGGATTTTTAACATCACTTACAACCACTTTATAAGCCGACATCTCTACTAAAGACACGGAAAAGCTTCCAAAAATCGTTGGCTTATATTGGGGAATCTACGGCATTTATTTAATCACAACCTGTGTCACAGCTCTTGTGCCGTTGGTAGCATAGCGGAATATAACAAGAGCATCAGAATAAGCAACGAAAATAACAGGCAAACTTTGTCCTATTTTACACTCACAGTTTTAAGTCCTTTTGTCAGTTTGTTTCAATCAGAGAGGGAAAGTGAACCCCCGCAACGCACAAAGATAAACCTCCACCACTGAGGTCGATCGGAAGCCATAACTTCCAGATCTCCAACTAACGACACTGCGTAGTTCAGGGACCCCAACCAATGTGCTGAGAACAACTGGCGGAGACCAACAGCTTCGTCAGCTTTTTCATGCCGCTTCCCCAAGTCGTAGGCCGTCCACCGCGCCGCTTCCTTCAGCCCCGCGCAGCAACCGCGACCAAACACTACGTGGAAGTCGCGGAGCGGGCATGTGCAGTACGTGACCCGACCAGCGCAATTAGCGCAGCGAAACAATCTCCCCGAACCACCGCACACGGGAGATGGACCGCAAACCATTTTGCTCGAAGAGAGACGGCCAGCGCAGACCAACAGTTTGAACAAGCCACTTCTCGTAACTGCACAGCGTACAACACGGACAGTCGTACAGTAAACTCGCCCTTTGATGGAGAGACAAATGTCATGGTGGCGCCACAATTGCCTCAGACTGAAGAAAGCGAGACACTCTCTTGTGATGCGCATCCACATCTCATTTGCAATACCTTCACCTGTAGTGAAGCAACTTACTAGGTAGACGAGACTCTCCACAACCTCTGGTGTCTCGTTACCGAGAATGAGGGGAGGTAATAAGCATCGACGAGTTTTGAAATAGTGCTTTGCACTTGGATGGGGAAAGTGCATGCCATACTCCAACGCTTCAATCGCCAAGAGGTTAAGTGCAAGTTGTACGGCCTGTGGACCGTCACCAAGCAAAGCAATTATATCAACTTATTCCAAGTCAGCTATGCGACTACCTGGGAGGAGCTCAACGCCAGCGTTCAACGGGACTTCCAGAGCATTTATGAGGACAACCTCAATTGCAAAATGTAAGAGGAATGAGGAAATATGGCATTAGGGCAAGTTTTCAAGTGCGCTTTTATGCACTCTGGAGACGAGTGAATTTTAGGCCGTGATCCACACGTTATTCGACGTAACAAAAAAGTAATTTAAAAGCGACAGAAAACCAGCAAAAGTAAAACCTAACTGAAAAACAGTCTCACTGGCAGTATTTACCAGCCCGTCTTTGAATAATGACGTTTTCGTCAAATAGAAATCTGGTTTGATAGGGAATAACTGAAGAACCATTTCGCGCAGGCATATATAGCTCTGTACTTCTGTTTGGACGACGATGTACATATGCCAATGGAAAGTGCGGAGTGAACACGGCGGCTAGTATGAGTGGGTACTTTTGTCGAACCCCACTGGTGACAACAAAGGAAGGAGAAATCTTGCCATGAGCCCAACCTCTACCCGAAGTCAAACCGTACGTAGTACACAGTACGGGAGCAAAGTTCCCGATGACGCCATTCCTTAACAAACGGTGCCATAATGCAGTCTTGTCGACAGTCGAAGGCAACACGGATATCCAGGAACACAACCATCTTTGGCTTTTGGTACACATAGCCGAGCGCTAGGATCCAGCGCAGTGTGAAATTTTGATCGATGCAGCTGCGACCAAATCGACTATCATAACGTCTGCTTGCTTGCAACACACTCCGAACGGGAAGCAAGAACATACCGCGCTGGGATGAGCTGTATTGAAAAACGGAGGAAGCTGCGCAACCGGGATTCACAAAGATCCACAGATCAATACGTCAGCCTTGTGTAAGGACATAGTCAAAAATCGTGAGCGGTCTAACTCTGAACGACTGTCGTGCGTATGTGCAACACAATCATGTGACGGGACAACCATGAAGGTCAAACTATCTAGTTGTGAACGCCTGTAAAGCGCAAACCCATCTAACAACTCCCTCCTTTAAACTGAACAGAATAGCACGTTGCGTTTGATTGATATGCCTTACATCTAGGTTTAACCTAGAGTCCCTGCACTGGGGCTCCGATTCGCTTTGGGTATTGTCAATCTGTTACTAAGTTTTCTGTTTGGACGATAGGCTCTTCCGACGGGGTATTTTGATACGTATCCAGCAAAATAACCACGGTAGTGAAGCTTTCTGTTTTTGGGACGTTCCCTGCACTTCAAAACGGACTTTACGTGTCTAGTCCATTTGATGGAATCCATTTGTATTCTGTACAAAATACTTGAAATCCGTTCAACGACATAGCCAGGAATACAGGATGAGCTTCCGTCACGAAAATTCTTCACCTACGCCCTATCACCAGGCACGAAATGCCGGATGCGTGTTCCATGATGGCGCTTAAACGCCAACTTCATTTTAACATCGCATTCTTTCTTGTGTAACAATGGATTCAATGCATCAAGGACCGTTCTGACATGCCTATCGAGAAACGCTTTAGATGGGGATATGTTCTGAGGTAGTGCTGGACCTGACGTCGTAAGCTAAAGCTGCAAAACCTTGTCGATGATTTCCTGGATATTCCCCTCTCCTTCGCCTTTAATTAATGCTCGTTCAAACGTATCGACATAAAATTCAGGCTATCCGTTTGACGGTGAATGGTACGCTAGAGTGCCTATGTGAGTTGCAGAAATCGGCAAATTCTTGAGAAGTAAATTGGGAAGCACTGTCCGAAATAATCGTTTCACACCGAATTCTGAGATAAGATGGCGTAGGTGCAACAAAACAGCTTAAGTGGTTGTGTATCTCATTTGAAATATTTCAGGCCACTTTGAGTAAGCATCGACAATTACCAGATAGAGGAAACCCTCCAAGGTCCGGCAAAGTCAATGTGGATGCGAAACCATGATCCACATGTAATTTGTTAAGAATGAAGCTCACATTTGATAGGTAGTTTTGCTGCCATAATGCAGCTGTTACAGGAACGAACAACATTTTCAATATCCTTGTCCGCGAATGACCAGTGTGCATAGCTGCGGGCTATGTTTTTCATACGACTGATTCCCGGGTGACATTCATGGAACTGACTGAGAACCTCCTTCTGTAGAACCTTAGGAATCATAACTCAGTCAGCTAACATCAAGCAACAATCAATGGTGGTTAGGGCAAACTCATTTTTCGAAACTGCTCACCATAGCTGTCCAAGTGGTGTGAAGGCCAACCAGTGCTAATGTACCCCATTATGCCTTCCAACTGGGGATCTCTTGCTGTTTCCACTCGGACTGCGTCTGCTGTTACTGAAAGTTGACCGACGGATGTTTGAAATACTTGTCTAATCTCGGGATCTAAGGTAGTGCTAGGCATAACAACCTCTTCATCCGATGTCTTGGATTTGCAGTTGGCAATCAATCTGGGAATGCATCAGCATGACCAAGCGAAGAGGTACTTTTAAAACGCAACTCGAAATCGTATGCTAATAGCGTGGTTGCACAACGCTGTAATCTGTTTGCCGTGCGAACGGGGATTCCTCCTTTGGTGTCAAAAATATACAGCAAAGAGTTATGGTCTGTGTACAAAGTAAACTTGCGCCCATGTAGCATATCGTGGAATTTCATAACCGCAGAAACGAGAGCTAGTTCTTCTTTCTCTATTTGACTGCAGTTGTTTTCTGCTGCTGTCAACACGTGGGAAACGTGCATCACAACCTTTTGATGGTCATTTGAGAATTGATGAAGGAAGATACCACCGATCCCGTTTTGCGATGCATCAGCAGCGATAGTTATTGGCAATCTTGGGTCGAAATGACTTCAAAGGAGATCAGAAGACAATATTTGTTTAATGACATCAGAGACTTCCTGGCACTGAGAAGATCAATGCCACACTGACTCGTTCGCCAAAAGTGCAGTTAGTGGGTCCCTGAGTTTGTGCATCTAAGGGACAAAGTTATGATAATAGTTAAATAGACCCAAGAATGACTGCAAAGTAGCTTTGTTCATTGGGTGCGGCATTAAATTGATGGCTTTTATTTTGTTTGGGTCTGGCCGACGACCGGAACTTCCGATAACCGAGCCAAGGTATGTGATGCTGGGCACAATGAGCTCGCATTTCTCTGGACGTACACGAAATCCATGTGAATCTATCCTGGAGAATAGCTTGTTCAAGTGGGTGTAACGATCTTCAGTGGTGGAGCTTGCAACTATTATACCGTCCAAATAACTCACTGCACACTGCAATCCGAATAGCATAGCGTTCAACACTTGCTTAAATACCGCTGGTGCACATTTTGCGCCGAAACCTAAGCGATTGTAACGATACGAGCTTCGATGGGCATTAATGGCGAGCAGTTCTTTTGAGCGCTCTTTGACCACAACCTGCAAGTACGCATCATAAAGACCAAGTTTAGAAAAGATCTTTCCTCCACGAAGCTTTGTGAATAAATCCTTGGGAACAGGTAAGGGATATTGATACCTTTCCAGTGCGTTGTTTAATCCGGTGGAAATATCAGCACAAATAAGCCAACTGTCATTAGCCTTTCAGATGATTACAATAGGAGCGGCCCACGCTGAGTTGGTCAGAGAACTGATGACGCCCATGGACTCCGGTCGACTAATTTCGGCATCCACAACCTCAACAGCAGCGTATGGTACTGGTCTTTTAGGACAACATAATGGACGTACACCGGTACACGAATACAACACAGCGTTTACTTTAGAACACATTCCAAGACCTTCTGCAAAAACATTGGGGTACTTAGAGGCAAAGTGTGATAAAGCTTCTGCACTGTATTTAAAAAGTACGAGTGTAATCGAACCCTGAAAATCGGTGGAACACAGTGAAAAACTGTCTGGCTTATCACAAATACTGTTCAAAGGTACGTTCCATAAAAAAGTTTGGCTATCCAAGCAATGCCTAACAACTTCAAATTTTCCTAACAGGTGACGTAACGAATACCATTAGCATGCAAATCACAAAGTGCAAACTCATAATTGAACTGTCCAAGAAAGACTACTTCCGAACCGGACGCGTGGTGAGCGACGTGTTACGTTTGAACACGTGTGGGTTTACCGAGTTTGCTACATGTCGACGTAGAACTTATTGCAATATCGGAAGCCGTGTACAGTTGAAACTGGACAAAAACACCATTTATCACAATCGTAACATACTTCCGTAGTGACTGATTGTTCGGGCTAGTGGTTGCGAACACCACATTTGAAATGCAACGTTGAAAACTTGGAGTTTTGGCTGAGTTTCGTGACAGTTTTCTATTGCCCCCCTGCAAAAATTTGGTTTCCTTAGGTCCCATATTCCAACAACGCTTGCAAAGACATAGTCTGAAATCACCAGATCGAGCGAAATTCCACTGACCAGAATGCCAAAAAGCACTAGGCGCACAGTCGCGGCCTACGAAGTCGGAGAGACGTACTGAATTGTGTGATGGCTTGGGGTGTGTAGGAGTATTATGAACGTCCACCACACAAGCATCGCTGTGCCGTTGGATCATTTCTGTGTTAGCCTTCAGTGCCAACATACGTTCATATTCCTGTACCAGGTCCTGTAGTGCGACTTCCGTGTTAGACTACAAACTTGATAACAAACCGCACAAGATGCAGCCAACGTGATTCGCTAACACTTCATCCATACTTTCAGGAGTGAATCACCATTTCATCAGCTTTTTACACAGCTTCCATCCCCACCAGGGTTAAACCCCATATCGTTCACGGCAGCCATTGTGACGAAAACGCTAATGTCACTGCGCGTGCACAGCTCACCTGGCGTGGACGACATCAAACCAAAGGCATTGAAGACAGCGGCCATGAAGCTTTGCCGATCCATTAGCACAGTTCTTACAACGTTGTCTCGACGAAATGGGAATTACCACAATGTGGAAACATGGAGCAGTCACTCCTATTTTTAGAGGGGGTAATCCTTCGGAACCCTCGAACTACAGCCAATCACTCTCCTCCAAGTTATCTCCAAAGTAATCAAACGTATAATTGCAGTGCCGCTCCTGAGATATCTTGAGAGCAACAACATCCTAGTGTCAAAGCAACGCGGATTCCGCCGAAATCGATCTTGCACTATAAACTTGCTCCTAGCCCGAGCAAGCTGGACAGAGCCAGCCGATGCAAGAGTGGGAGTGGACGTTGTCTATCGTGCAGTACGATCTTGGTTGCTCGAGGCAGGCTGAAAGGGCATCAAAATGAGCCAGTCAACATGTTGCACTCTTACGGAGGGCTTTCGGCAATTTTGACCCATCAATCTTTCCGCAAATGCTGAACGCCTACGTGAGGACTCAAGTAGAATAAGCGATCCAGGCCTGGCGTCACTGACGCAAGTGCGATGTCGATGCACTTGAAGCTCCACAACGTCGAGCGACCAAACTCGTTAGAGGATTGTTTCACCTCTCCTACCAACGCAGACTGCACTAACTGGGATTGTACAGTTGTGAATGTCGACGTCAGGGAGATCTCATCACGGTTTACTTAATACTGACGAAGCCAACTCACCCATCTCGCAATCTGTTGTAGATGAGCCAAAATACTAACCTGAGAGGCCATCAGCTCAGACTGGCTACAAACTACAGTTGACTTGATTGTCGACGGAACGTTTTCTCCATCCGTGTGTCCCGTGCCCTTCCGAGTCACGTTATCCTTGTCCCTACATTAAAGCTATTCAAAAAACGCCTCGATGAAACATTTTCAAACTTGCATTACTTGATATAGTCCGTTCCCCTTGGAGGACGAAACAACGCAAACCTAACCATGTGCTTAAAGTCACTCTCCGCAAGTTGATGGTGAAGATACATGCAGAAGTGTCCATGTGATTAGCCGGGATATATCTAAACTGGATTAACACATTACATCTGTCAAATGAAGCAACAAACGAGTGAGCATTGTCGTTTCCTTTAATCTCTCTCACGCACTTACAGAATTAAAACAGCTCTCTATACTATTATGCGTGTACATATCCCATTCCCATTTCAAAACATGGTTATGTAGTAGTGCATTTAACTCGTTGGACGCTTGCAATAATGACTTACTTACTCGATGATCTTTCAAATTTTAATTTTTACTCCAACAATCCTACGTGACTTGTCAAACACTTGCAATTTTACCCGTGATAAGTCATTGTTCATTGTTGATTGTGCTCGAAGCTCTGCATCTCTAGAAGGTCATGCACAGACAAAAATGTGCGCTTTACACTGATCATTTGTAAGTTTTCTAAGCTGAAAACTTGCATATTCTCTGATTGGAAAGTGAATTTGAAGTACACGTTGTGTGGATGGATTGCGACGCGCAATCTCAAAGTAGACCGCGATTCCCATTGAAGTGAACCTTGGCCATTCGATCACTAGGACCGTAGCTGATGAAGCAGCAGCAAATTGGGTGTTGCCCGCCTGAAACCACTGCATATTCTCTATTAACAACAGCTGCATGAGTCACCAAATCATCCTGCTGGTGTTTAACAACTTGAAAACATCGGAACATACGCTGTAAAGTAAAGCTTTTGGGGGGGAAAATTCTGGTCAATTGTTTCACAGTGTCTTCCAATGATATATCGCGTGGGTTGTTGGGTAGAATATAATTAGAGTACTTTCCATACACTTGTGAACCCCCTTTCCTCAAAGTAACACGTACGTGAGCTGCATCGCCTAGCTCACGCCCATCAATTTTTAGCATGCCTTCATAGTTTTGAAACCGTGCTTCGGGAGGTCATCGTCCGGTTGGTAATGAAATTCTGTCATAGTGTGCGCCAGTTTATCTGCAGTGGAAACCGTTGAGTGCGTAGATGCCGACTGTAATGACATTCGTGGTGTCAATGTTTCAATTAAGTGTTGCTGTGACGCCTCAAACTGGGCTCGCTGTCTGGACAGCATTTCTTAAAGAAATTCCAAAGGGACCGTCATGGTTTGCAAACTGGGATGCCGTCGCCAGCTATCATAACGTCTGTCTGTTCACAACCCACATCGAACGGGAAGCAAGAAGATTCCGTGCTGGGACGAGCTGTGTTGAAAACTGATAGAGCTGAGCAACCGGGATGCACAAAGATCGATAGATCAATAGACCATCCATATGTAAGGACATAATCACGTATGATGAGTGGTCTAACTTTGAACGACTGTCGTGCATGTTTGCAACACAACCAAGTGATGGAACGGTGACGGATGTCAAATTATCTAGCTGTGAACGTCTGTCAAGCGCTGGTCAGTCTAACAGGAACCCAGCCCCTTCTTCTCGCTGTAGCGATTCGCGCACTGGGGATAGCCTGCGAATTGTGCTGGACACCAGAAGCTTGAAGGTGACGGGAACCAAACTTATATCTCTATAGTTGGAGCATATTGTGCGCAGGCTCTTTTGAAACTGGGCACGACAATCGACTCAGCCCAAGACAATAAAACCTCCTCACCTGACCGGACTTCTGAGAACAAAGTGATGAGTTCTTGAAGCAGCGAACCACCACCAGTTGTAAAGAGAGCAGGAGGTTAACCATCAGGGCCGAGTGCTTTATGATGCTTCAGTAGGCGGAGTTGTTGTCAGATTTCCTGGTGAGAGTGAGGATCTGTGAACCCCTTCTGAGCGTGTAAAATGTATCTTCATTTGTTTTGTTTTACATGCATGTTTTTACGGTACGGAGAAAACGATCTGTCAAAACGGGCATGAACTCCCATACTGTTTATCTTTGAAAATAACTTTTTCATCGAGATAATTTAAGCGGTTTGCATAACTAAACTGCGCTTCTACTGGCACATCATAAAACCAGTAAGCAGGCCTAAAAAGCACAGTGTTAAAGGAGCATGTGTGTGTGTGTGTGTGTGTGTGTGTGTGTGTGGAACACAATGACACACAGGCCAATTTACTTTCACCTCGAAAGTTGCATGCGAACTGGATCAGGCTACGGACCGGTTGCCGGTATAAACAAAATGGTTTACGGCGGCCCTCAAGCTACAATCGGAGAGTGGTGATCAGAACCGAATTGCATGATTAGCATGCGGCGTGAAACGAGGGTCCTACACTTGTGAACCAAAGTGTATGGTCACGTTTTTCATACCATCCAATCTCACGTGTCATCGCAATATACATATTCTAGTTCCAAACACAGTGGTTTACTGATACAGTGATATTGGCCACAATCAAAAAAGGGGCATTTCATTGGGCTGCAATCATCATCATCAACATTAATATACGTTAACCGAAGGTGAGAAGCACGCCTCAGCTAACGTGCGGCAAAGCAAAAAAGTAAGCAATAGAGACTTAAAAGACATGTAAAAGTAACATAATGCTAATATCATATGTTGATGGTTGTTGGAGTTGGATGCTAAAGGGAAGGGGAGGCACAACGAGAATCACAACACAAATCCACGAAGATTGACTCTGCCATGCCAACTATTGTATCCAACTGAAGGTATTCATCATCTTTCGGTCCCCATTCGGGAAACACCAACGGATGCTAACTGCGTAGTGAGGACCCACATTCCTCTCGAGTAAATCATCGCTTGTCCTCCCTGTCCCCTGATTTTCCATCCACATCCCCTGCGCGCAAGGAACGCACGTCGCGCAACAAGTGGCACAGCCATCGGAACCTGGGGGAGTGACATCATGTTGCTGAGCGATTCACGCGCTCCTCCTGAACCAAATAGTTGGTGGCATCCGGTGTCGGATTTGCCTGTCATTGTGGCCAGCCACAGGACGTCCGCTCCTACAGAGGGACCATGGATGGCTTGCGCTGCACCATTCACAGCTCCAACCACACACCCCATATCCAGTGTAAACCCGAAGGAATAAGAACGGGTGGCATGCGGATGAAGCCATGTTTCATCAACGGAGCCGGCCCACAATCCTTCATAGTCAAACACAAGCACACTGTATTTGGAGAATCAAGTACACACAAGGCGGTGGCTGGATCGTAGTCCGCTCCACACTGAGTGCATGGAACCACTCTTCCAGCCTAGCGCCACCACAAGGACCGTGCACCCCGTCCCCTCCAGCAACGACCAACTGTCTTCTGGAGCCAATATGAACGAGGTAGTGGGTAAGAGACATGTAGACACCCTGTCAACATGCACATCAAGCGCAGCCACATCTGGGATGTCAAACCACAGCCAATCATTCGAAGTGCCGACATCGAATAAAGTAAACGCATATGACGACATAAATACTCGCTAAATGAGTATATGGAAGAAATTGGTTATAAGTGAATCCGCCATAAGTACCAAATGTCCGATAGTTATTTAAAAAGTACCACGCGGTAAAATTACGCAAGTCTACCACAATTTGCATGAGCGACGTGTGTAAGTTGGGAGAAGATTATCAAGTACGCAGAACAAACAAATAAACGGGAATGACGCTTAGCCACATTAAAAAGACCTAGTTTAAGTGTAATTTGGTTTAGCCCAACTGCGGTGAATAAGCATCATGAATACAACATCAGCCTCAGCATGGGGCACCTGATCCAAATATGCGACGTCCCAGATGAGCGCAATGTCGCCAGCATACTCCAAGTCTAAGATGGAAATCCTTGCTGTGAACATCTTCGACGGTTATTTTTATTGTACTACTTTGAGGTATCTTCATCTGGAGTTTTTATACTCTATCACAGTCTAGTGCGGAGCTAGTTGATCCACTTGGGTTGACTTGTCAGACACATTATTAGAAATCGCGTGTGCTGTTACGATCTGATGCCACCCGTACTATATTTGCTTTTTACGTCAAATAGAAACAGTGACAATGCGATTACATCTGTGGAAGCATCGGTAATCTACGTGGAAACACTCACGACTAAACCGACCCACTCGAACCTTAAATAGTGGCGTAAGAATTACGTATCCTACCTTTGCTACTGGTCCTTACTGACTCAGTATGCAGCCAATACAGAAACGTAAACCAGAAAAGTCTGTTCCGGCGCCCCCAGGGTAATCTACCTAAACATGTGAACAAAAAAGAAACAGAGATGCTTACGATACTAAGTCCCCTTTGTCCACTTTGTTAACGTAGTGAGAAATGTCAACAGTTCAACTGCGCTCTTCAGTCACAACGCAGTACAAGCGAGGGACATTCGCAGTTATATTTGAGGAAGCCTAGTAAAATAGACTAGCAAGAACGGGATTGGCTAGCATACTGCAATCAGGTCTATGGCAAGCTAATTGATTGCCACAGTTGTTTCTGAGCACACAGCGACGAATGTTTTGCCATTATCAGCAGTACCTCTTTGACTGCTAAAGTTTTCGTTTCCCACATGCATGCTAACATTTTGAAGGATTTGATCGTGTCCACCGGATAATGGGTCGTCATAAGGGGTTTAGTGATAGATGCGGTGGGGTACCTTTTCCGGGCTACAGTCCGGAGACGCTGAGGGTTGGAAACAAGTTTTGTTACAGACCTTTCTCTTTAGTGGGTACCTAGAGGAATCTATCCAGTTCCACAATAAACCCCCGAAGGAAAAGCTACCAGTACAAACGGTGTAGAAGAATATTAATTTGTTCCTGCCGTTCAAAGGCGATCACCTTACCAACACATTTATGCGCAAGCTCAGACCTGCTCTAACACAGGATCGCCCAGTTGCGACTCATTCACATCCCACGAAGTATCGTTCTGAATAACCATCAGGGTTAGATGGTGCACTAATTCGGTTTGCATAAACTAAACAAGATAGATAATACAATATCTCAAGTGTAATAGTTTCTGTCCTACGAACTACGGAAGTGATTTAATTCGGACGAGTTTCGTCAGCGCTCGTCTGATTTGCTCTCCAGACGATTGAAAGTGAACTTACTCTGGACGACGGATATCCATGCGATTTATAGTGTGATAGGAGAATTCAGAACGCAATTACAAACCAGTGGATGTTCCCAAGATAAATGCATTCATTACGCTGCCATTTAGATGGGATCAAGTTAACTGGAGATGTTCCTATCTTTTCTGTCAATCTATTTCTATACGTAACTATTCAGCCGAACATGTGGTATTGGGTCCATCAAGAAACCTCCTGTGCAAATCCACTCCAGACTGACCAAACTCAAGTTACCGCTTCCTATCTTTATCACTTTCATTGTAATTGCGGTATCAAGTACTTTGGCTAAACTGCGAAAACGCTGTTTGCAATTCTCACACAGCACATTGCTCTTAACTTGGTTGCAAATGGCCATAAGCCACATATTAGCTCGATTTCTCGTCGTCCACTAGATGCTGAAGCCTCAGTCATTCGGTAGTGAAACTAAGGTTATCTAAACAATTGTTTCATAGTGCAGACAAGTGCCAGAAAACACACATGTTATAATATGCTTACTGTCGCAATACGTGATCATCCAATGGATTTATGAATTTATACGTTTAAAACGCGAACATCTCCGCCACTCTACATAAGTCTATGGTGCATCCACCAAAACGCTTTTCACTTTAGCATGCAACTCATTTTTCGCAATAATTTCCATCCCACGGGACGTGTTAAGCAATGCATCATTTTATCCGTAATAAACACCAATGTTCCATTGTTCCATTTTCCACCGACATCATCAGCATCCTCGTCAACAGTAGAGCAACACAACGTGTCTGTAAGCGACAGGTTAGCTTGGGGCTCGAGCGACTCGCGCAACACTCCTTGGTTAATTCAAAACAAGGCCGAAAATTAGCTATGGTACTATAAAAATATGTATCAAATTGCAGTAAGGGCATACCTCAACAATAGTCATTTAGTCTAGAAACTAGCAGAGCTCTTTAGAAGGTACACAGAAAGGCGAATCACAGTACTTTCCACTGTACAGCAAAATCACAAGACAGAGAGTCCGGCAGCGGAATCCCATGACTCTTTTATCGGGTCACATAACCACACCTGAGTGGATCGCTGTACATCGCATATAGGGATACAATGTGTTGGGTTCACAGAGTAGCTTCTAGGGGGTGGGAGTAACGTGCCACGAGCCAAATGTGAGGTGAACGGAACAACAAGCGTGGATGTGCCCTTGGGGCAAAATGTGATCAATCTGGAACGTTTGATGTGACTCCTGGACAAGTTGTACTATGTAGGAGCGAGTAATTATAACAACGGGGTTGGAATGGTACTATGGGGCATTAAAAAGGAAGACAACTATACCATTTCCCGGCCAATTTGTCCTCTTGGGCAACAGAAATAATCTGAGGGGGCATTCAACATGAGTCTACTCAATTAGTTTGTTCCGTGTGTACGCCAGTCACTTGTGCAGGTGTGTGGGTGTGCGTGTATAGCCCGTCGCTTTCAGCCAATTGGACCTCAGACGCACTAACTCATAGAGGTGCAGGTGGGACGCTTCAGCTCCTACGCACGGAACAAATTAATTGAGTAGACTCATGTTGAATACCCCCTCAGATTATTTCTGTTGCCAAGAGGACAACTTGGCCGGGAAATGGTGTAGTTTATCCTCACATTCCTGAGGATATCAAACAGTCAAAAAGAGAGTAACACACAAATGCAAGCTACACAGCTACATACATAACAAATACATACGTATATACACCCTTACACGTACATTCACTGTTATATAAAACATGTACTTCTGTACATTTTTGACCGTGTTATCATTGCATGCTCATGTCTGTAACGATGTACCTAATGTTGTCGAGCATAAAAAAGTTGGCCGAAGTTTAACACTGGAACGCCCGGAGTGGTCTTTTTGACCGCTCAGCGTTTTTAAATGTGCATATTTTCTACATTTATGGACATTTTTCAAAGATATTTCATGACTTTTAATATTTTTGGACGTTCTTCATTACTGTGAATTTTCGTTTTCATATCTGTTATAGTTTTCGAGAAAAGAGGTAGCTGTGTTCATACTACCTAGAAAGCCCGTCAGCGGTCAAAATGACCGCTTCTCTCTAATCCGGTTCCTCTTTTTATTTTTAGCCACCACTATCAGTTCTGACAGTTATATACTATATCAGTCAAAACGGGAGTGAAAACTAGCCGAATCACGATTTTACTGTGACATTGTGCGTTCAGTCAAATAAATTCCAGTGACATTTTTGTACACAATGGCACTTCTCAGGAAAACAGCCTTTGAGGTTTTACGAGAACTTACAATCACCGTTGACAACGAGTCTGGAGACGAGAACGATTAAGATGTTGATGAGGACTCCATCTTCCATGAGTCAGCAGAAGATCACAGCATGTCTGATAGTCAAACGTCTGATGATTACACTCCATATGAGGACCCTAGAGAGAGGGTATCAACCGATTCGGTATCTCCCGGTGAGCTTCACGTACCGAAAGATGGTAGCACGTGGATCGCATTGGAGTTAGAAACATCTACTGTTGGTAGGATTCCATCACAGAATGTGTTTAAGGCTAGACCAGGACCAACTCCCTATGCTAAGAAATGTGTGAAATATGGTGAGCTGTCGAGCACTTTTGACACCATAATCACGCCCCAGATGCTGAAACATATTCAAGTATGTACTGAAGCTGAGGCCAAGTGAGTTTTAGGTGTCAGTTGTCAGTGGAGCGTAAGTCTTCCAGAGCTGCGGGCCTTTATTTGTCTACTTTACATCAGAGGCTTCATGGGTCTGAAGAACATGCCGTTGAATATGATGTGGTGCAATAGATATGGACTGCCTATTTTCAGGGAGACAACTGGCAAGAACAGCTTCAAAGAAATAATGAGGTTCCTCCGTTTTGACATGAGAACTACCCGATGTGAAAGACTTCTAACTGATAAGTTTGCTTTGGTATCTGAATTGTGGAATGCATTCATTCGCAACTCTCAACAATGCTATGTGCCTGCGCAGAATCTCACAGTTGATGTGCAATTGTTTCCCTCCAAAACCCGTTGTCATTTTCTCCAGTACCTGCCCAACAAGCCAGATAAGTTCGGTATCAAGTTTTGGATGCTGGCAGAAGTAGACAGCAAGTATCTCGTTAATGGATTTCCATATCTCTGGAAGGACGAAACTCGGTCAAGAGGAGAAAGTCTTGCAGAGAGCGTGGTATTGCGCTTGGTGTCACCATTATTTGGAAAGGGGTACAATGTCACATGTGACAACTTCTTTACATCGGCAGCATTAGGAGAAATGCTGGCCAAGAAAAACTCAAGTACGGTGGGAACACTTCGAGCTAATAGAAAGGAAGTGCCATCGATTTTGAAGCAATGAAATAGAGAGTTGTTCAGTTCACTTATGATGAGGAATGAAAATAAGCACACATTAACATCCTACCAGTGTAGAAGGAATAAGAGTGTTTTGGTTTTCAGTTCCATGCATAGTAACTCTTCCGTTCAAGACTCTGGAAAGAAGAAACCCAAGACTGTGTTGTTTTACAACTCCACAAAGTGTGATGTGGATGTACTCGACCAAATGACAAGAGCACTCACTGTGAAGTCATCATCTCGACGATGGCCAGTCCAAGTCTTTTTCAACGTACTGGATTTGGCTGGCATAAATTCCTGGATAATTTATAACAGTGGTTGCGGAACTAAAATATCTCGCCGGTCGTATCTGGTGGGTCTTTCGGAAGAACTGCTTACATGTATACATCACACAAGATATGTGACAACGGGAATTACGACGAACAACTCAGCGGAGTCGGGAAGTCGTGTGAACATTAAACGTCGGCAGTGTCAGATTGGTTGCTGTAAAGGTAACAAATCACAAAAAAGTGCTTGGTTTGTGAAAATATAGTCTGCGGCTCATGTGGACAGATTGAGCGAGTTATCACTTGCTTCAAGTGCAAATTGGAGTAGGTATACGGAATTGTTTACAATTTTTGAAAAAAACTAAAACTTTTTCTGTTACAGGTATGTTCTATACATTAGTTTTTAATAAATGCCGTGAAAAAATTCTTAGCTGAAAGTTGGGATAAAAAAATATATCAGTGCGGTCATTTTGACTGGTCCCGGGCGTTCTAGGTATAACGGCGGAGCGGTCTTTCTGGTGTTAACAGATGACGAAACTGTCTGATATGCTTGTCCATGATAAGATCCCTACAAATAAGTTGCAAAATCCATGGTAATTTTTCCGGTTATACTACCTACAGTCACCCAGCGCTGGTACCATTTGAATTACTCGCTAACTTCCAAGGGCGTATTCCTCCACGGTGGATGCATAGGTACGCGCCGAGTGGTGTGCCTTCGAGTTACGAAAGCTCCATGACATTGACTTTCTTAAGCTTATGATAAACATAGCGTTGCTTTAGCCATTTCAATCATCTTTGAGCGATGTGAGATATGTGAAGACGAAATTATGGACCACATGTGTAGGAGCTATGGTCTGCTTCTTATGAATACGGTTAAAAAACAATCGCAAAGAGACGCCTGATTAAGGCACGTGTGATACAGCACGGTGCAAAGATGTTAGATCTTGGACAGACATAGCTCCAGTTTCGGATTTTAACACAGGATGGGATTCTAACTGAAAAGAACACCGAAGGACGTGATACCATTTTATCAGCTTCTCACAGTTCATAATTTCCGATGTGGTCAGGTACTATCGGACAGACAGAATTTTGTGCAACCTGCCGCATACTAACTACGAACTCTGTTTGAATACTCGCGGATATACCACAATATTGGGAGGGTTAGACGCGTGACCGCAACTAAAGTCTTCATACCCTGTACACTAACTCGCTGTACAAAGCCGAGGCATAGTTGTCAATGCGCCGGACGCACATGCCATTCGATCTAGCCAAGTTGACACGGGGCCTGTTGTACTCAGCTGACAAGTTGACATCAAACCATCGGTTCACGTGTACTCTAATGCACTGGTCGGTATCTGCACCGTGTGCACACAGTGCTGTGTGTGTGTCCAAGTTTGACCATCTCAAGTATCAACAGAACACTAATCTAGTGTGGGTTATTAAAAGGAATCCGATAAGAAACCGAGTCGTGATGGCTGTACAATAACACAGTGCAACATCATTGTTATAACAAAAATGAGAGGATGTTTCTTGTAGTACAAGTGACCCGATTACGAATATGTAAGCCAAATGTTGCAATCACGTCTGCCTTTTTAGTTGCCATTTTTCATTTCAGCTAAGCAGCGCGTTCCATGTATCGAATGCTCGCCTGTGCTTGACGCATTCGCCGCCTGTAATTATGGAAATGAAGTCCTCTTAATCATACAATCCCCCTGATACTGAAAGTTGATTAAGAGCTGTTTCCTTAATTGATATCGTGAACCTGGCTGAAAGACACCGTTGTGTCAATGACCGAAACCAACATTGTTATCTATGTGGGCAGCTAACTATAAAGTCGCAGTGCAGACCAACTGGTTCACTACTGAGTACTGTCTACCAAGCGTATTTCTGGATGAAACCGGGAGAACGGGATAAGTAGTGGGCTCCATATATTGTTTACGTCCTGCTATCTTGATGTGACTGCGAATAACGATCGCCGGACGGCTTTTCTCGCCCTATTTGACGTGCCAATTTGCATCCTTCAGTAATTTGTGCAGAGCATATTTTTCCTGTTTATTTTTTTATCAACCACTTTCTTTTGCCATTCTGAATCTGGGTATTACCTATTAGTGTCGTGCTGTTCTCTTACTGAATGGAAAATATTTGGATTTCCGCAGCCGAGCACTCACCATGACTGAGCAACGCTATATACAGATAGAGAAGTGGATGCTTACGGTAGTCTATGTCATGGAGCGTTTCAAAGAGTATACTTTCAGACGAAACACACCGTTGTAAGCTGAGCACAAGCCGCTTTTGTCAAATGCCAGGAAACCGCTGCACGTCGTTCCTCGTCAATTTCAGCGTATGCTTATCCGGCTTCAAACGTACGGCATGGATATTGTGTATACACCTGGTGCACAGATGCTCATCGCGGATACACTGTCATGAGCTCATCTGCCGGTACCCGACCATAATCCGGAAGAGGTCGAAGCAGTAAACTCAGTACAGCACCTGGCAGGAACAAAAGCGCCTAAAGGAAAAAGACATGCTAAACATGCTGTAATTTCCGCTTAGCTGTCTTTACCGAATAAACGCCTGCCAGTGAAGGATTGAATTCTGACGGACAGCTTCTGGTCACCAACACTGAACGTGCGTCCGCATTGGCAGAGCACTTCGCTTCCATATATACAAGTTGGCATGCGTCTATGTGGAGCTGGAAGTGTGCAGCCCCTGCTGAACTCGAGGGCTTTGATTGCGGTGTAGAAAATGTCTGCAGTCAACTCAGCTTTCTTGATGGCGCAAAATGTGCCGGACCCGGTGGACTTCATCCGCTAATTTGGAAGTGCTTATCGGCCATCGTCTCTCCTGCTGTGACGGATCTGTTCAATAGGTCGCTGTCCGAGAATGCATTGCCAAGCGACTGGAAATGCTCGGTACTGAAGCCGATACCAAAAACTGATGACCAACGCAATGTGGACAATTACCGGCAGATTTGTCTCATCTCTGTTGTGGCAAAGGTGTTCGAACAGATTACGAAAACACGGTTTGCTCCAGCTGCTGGAGTCGAAAGATCTAACGCCGGCACAGTACGGCCTCATGATGGGCGCTCCTGCATTACCAACTTGCTGTTGACGCGGCAGAAATGGTTGCAAGAGCTGCACCGGGGAAAGTCAGTGGATGTTATCTGTATTGATTTCAGTGAAGCTTTTATTAAAGTGAACCATGAGGTCCTGCTCTACAAGCTGAGGATGTGTGGTATTGGTAGCGCCTTGCACCAGTGGATAAGGGATTTTCTCATTGGGAGAGCATGGCGGGTTCAGGTGGATGACCATCGAACGTAATGGTACCCGTCAACTAGCGGCGTATCCCCAGGCACAGTACTGGGCCTCCTCTTATTCCTTGTCCACAGCAACGAAGTACTTCAGCTTCTTCGGTCGCCCTGCACATTAGTTTCGGATAACCGGAAGATTTTGAGGATTATTGATTCTCCCAGCGACTTTAACGTCCTTCAGCAGGACCTCGACCGTCTATCCCGGTGGTCTGCTGAAGTTGACCTATCGATCAACACGGTAAGTTCTCGTTTATGAGCCTGGGGAACGGTAGTAATAGGCGTGTGTATACTCTGACTGGCCGTACGAGGCATCCCACCAGTTCCATAAACGATTTAGACGTACTCTCACCCTGTGATCTGCAGTCTGTCTACAACACGAACGGACTGTACGCAAAAGGACTACGTCTGCTTTGGGCATTTAGACGCAGCTTCTACACTTGGTCTGAAGAGATTGCCATCGGTCTGTTCTCTTCCATAATAAGACCGGTGATTGAGTGCGGTTCACCCGCCTGTTGCCCAATCACAATAGGTGAGGTCCAGAGACTGGAACGGGTTCAGCAGGTGGCTACCCGGCTCATCCCCAGTTTACGAGGTAGGTCGTACGAGGACCGCTGTAGGAGGCTAGGGCTTTATCTCCTGCCATATCGTCGGCTTCGAATTGATCCCTTTATGACGCACCGGATACTGCGCCAAGGCCACTTCCATATGTTGAAGCCGCTGCTGCACGTCCGTGCACCAAGCGGCACACGCAGACAAGAGTAAAAACTAGTGGTACCGGATTTAAAGCTCAACGCTGGCCCTCTATGCTTAGATGGTCCAATGGTGAAATATTAGAACGAATTACCGGAGACTAGTCCAGGAGAAATCGGTGTCGGAATTTAAGAGATTCCTTGACGCCCACCTTGCGGACTACATGTATAGGGAGCGTAGCGCAGCCGGATAAGATGTAGTGCATCTGCAATATGCGGCCACGGCGCAGGAACCAGCGAAGTTATTCCGTGCTTGTGTCTCATCCACATGCGATGGCGCAACACAGATTTGTATCTTCTCGCCCTCTATTCTCAGTATTCAGTATTCATTAACTCAACGTCCATGGCAAGATGCCCTTTACAATACTCATGGTTTGCAGGGAACCGAAGTATCACACGACAGACTGCTACTTCCCCTTAACCAGTGTCATTTGAATCTCCGACCAAAACAAGGACAACATTTATTGCCCCGATCTACCATCAGCTATTCCATCTGTTCCTCATGATTACACCTTACCTATTCCAGTGTCTTCAGTGAACATGTCACTGATGATGATGAGTAGTGATTTCCCATCGCCAACTTCCCTGGTTCTGACATCTGTGAAAACTTTGAATCCGATGTTGTCAAACCACATCTTATTGAGCAATCACAGCTGAATGAATTGGTACGTTACCTAGAATTGCCTTAAGACAAGGCCTAGTGGCTAGCATCTCGGCTGCAGCAGTGGCACTTACTTGCTGCAAACACTAAGGTTACTGAATGCAGAAAGCGCAGTGTGACCTTGTCCGGTTTCTATGACACGAGAGAAACCTTTCGGTACTGCCCCGACGTGGAAGGACTGAAGAAGGAGCTTGGTGTGAGGCATATCATTGGTGAATAGTGCTTGTTCATTGTCTCGTCCAAGAGGAGCCTTAATGCGACACACCTCCACAATGGAAATGTGTACCCAAATGTGTCTCTGTTGCATGCAACCAATAAGGATGAGATTTACGAAAGTATGCAACAGAAACTCTCTGCACTGACCTACGATAAGGACCGTTGGAACATTTGTGCTGACTTCAACTTCATTGGACTCCTAATGGGTATTCAAGGAGGCTTCATAGAATATTGCTGTTTCTTGTGCTTATGGGACAGTAGGACAACTCAACCGCACTGCACAACCGAAAGTGGTCAGAGCGAACGGATTATGTTGCAGAGAAAATGAGTGTCAAGCACACACCCCTTGTGCCACCTGCTCATATCT
>OX104065.1:139519780-139658639 GCA_944474145.2 Dicrocoelium dendriticum | reverse complement strand
CATGTAAAAGCAACACAACGTGTCTGTAAGCGACAGGTTAGCTTGGGGCTCGAGCGACTCGCGCAACACTCCTTGGTTAATTCAAAACAAGGCCGAAAATTAGCTATGGTACTATAAAAATATGTATCAAATTGCAGTAAGGGCATACCTCAACAATAGTCATTTAGTCTAGAAACTAGCAGAGCTCTTTAGAAGGTACACAGAAAGGCGAATCACAGTACTTTCCACTGTACAGCAAAGTCACAAGACCCAGAGTCCGGCAGCGGAATCCCATGACTCTTTTATCGGGTCACATAACCACACCTGAGTGGATCGCTGTACATCGCATATAGGGATACAATGTGTTGGGTTCACAGAGTAGCTTCTAGGGGATGGGAGTAACGTGCCACGAGCCAAATGTGAGGTGAACGGAACAACAAGCGTGGATGTGCCCTTGGGGCAAAATGTGATCAATCTGGAACGTTTGATGTGACTCCTGGACAAGTTGTACTATGTAGGAGCGAGTAATTATAACAACGGGGTTGGAATGGTACTATGGGGCATTAAAAAGGAAGACAACTATACCATTTCCCGGCCAATTTGTCCTCTTGGGCAACAGAAATAATCTGAGGGGGCATTCAACATGAGTCTACTCAATTAGTTTGTTCCGTGTGTACGCCAGTCACTTGTGCAGGTGTGTGGGTGTGCGTGTATAGCCCGTCGCTTTCAGCCAATTGGACCTCAGACGCACTAACTCATAGAGGTGCAGTGGAGACGCTTCAGCTCCTACGCACGAGAACAAGTTAATTGAGTAGACTCATGTTGAATGCCCCCTCAGATTATTTCTGTTGCCAAGAGGACAACTTGGCCGGGAAATGGTGTAGTTTATCCTTACATTCCTGAGGATATCAAACAGTCAAAAAGAGAGTAACACACAAATGCAAGCTACACAGCTACATACATAACAAATACATACGTATATACACCCTTACACGTACATTCACTGTTATATAAAACATGTACTTCTGTACATTTTTGACCGTGTTATCATTGCATGCTCATGTCTGTAACGATGTACCTAATGTTGTCGAGCATAAAAAAAGTTGGCCGAAGTTTAACACTGGAACGCCCGGAGTGGTCTTTTTGACCGCTCAGCGTTTTTAAACGTGCATATTTTCTACATTTATGGACATTTTTCAAAGATATTTCATGACTTTTAATATTTTTGGACGTTCTTCATTACTGTGAATTTTCGTTTTCATATCTGTTATAGTTTTCGAGAAAAGAGGTAGCTGTGTTCATACTACCTAGATAGCCCGTCAGCGGTCAAAATGACCGCTTCTCTCTAATCCGGTTCCTCTTTTTATTTTTAGCCACCACTATCAGTTCTGACAGTTATATACTATATCAGTCAAAACGGGAGTGAAAACTAGCCGAATCACGATTTTACTGTGACATTGTGCGTTCAGTCAAATAAATTCCAGTGACATTTTTGTACACAATGGCACTTCTCAGGAAAACAGCCTTTGAGGTTTTACGAGAACTTACAATCACCGTTGACAACGAGTCTGGAGACGAGAACGATTAAGATGTTGATGAGGACTCCATCTTCCATGAGTCAGCAGAAGATCACAGCATGTCTGATAGTCAAACGTCTGATGATTACACTCCATATGAGGACCCTAGAGAGAGGGTATCAACCGATTCGGTATCTCCCGGTGAGCTTCACGTACCGAAAGATGGTAGCACGTGGATCGCATTGGAGTTAGAAACATCTACTGTTGGTAGGATTCCATCACAGAATGTGTTTAAGGCTAGACCAGGACCAACTCCCTATGCTAAGAAATGTGTGAAATATGGTGAGCTGTCGAGCACTTTTGACACCATAATCACGCCCCAGATGCTGAAACATATTCAAGTATGTACTGAAGCTGAGGCCAAGTGAGTTTTAGGTGTCAGTTGTCAGTGGAGCGTAAGTCTTCCATAGCTGCGGGCCTTTATTTGTCTACTTTACATCAGAGGCTTCATGGGTCTGAAGAACATGCCGTTGAATATGGTGTGGTGCAATAGATATGGACTGCCTATTTTCAGGGAGACAACTGGCAAGAACAGCTTCAAAGAAATAATGAGGTTCCTCCGTTTTGACATGAGAACTACCCGATGTGAAAGACTTCTAACTGATAAGTTTGCTGTGGTATCTGAATTGTGGAATGCATTCATTCGCAACTCTCAACAATGCTATGTGCCTGCGCAGAATCTCACAGTTGATGTGCAATTGTTTCCCTCCAAAACCCGTTGTCATTTTCTCCAGTACCTGCCCAACAAGCCAGATAAGTTCGGTATCAAGTTTTGGATGCTGGCAGAAGTAGACAGCAAGTATCTCGTTAATGGATTTCCATATCACTGGAAGGACGAAACTCGGTCAAGAGGAGAAAGTCTTGCAGAGAGCGTGGTATTGCGCTTGGTGTCACCATTATTTGGAAAGGGGTACAATGTCACATGTGACAACTTCTTTACATCGGCAGCATTAGGAGAAATGCTGGCCAAGAAAAACTCAAGTACGGTGGGAACACTTCGAGCTAATAGAAAGGAAGTGCCATCGATTTTGAAGCAATGAAATAGAGAGTTGTTCAGTTCACTTATGATGAGGAATGAAAATAAGCACACATTAACATCCTACCAGTGTAGAAGGAATAAGAGTGTTTTGGTTTTCAGTTCCCTGCATAGTAACTCTTCCGTTCAAGACTCTGGAAAGAAGAAACCCAAGACTGTGTTGTTTTACAACTCCACAAAGTGTGATGTGGATGTACTCGACCAAATGACAAGAGCACTCACTGTGAAGTCATCATCTCGACGATGGCCAGTCCAAGTCTTTTTCAACGTACTGGATTTGGCTGGCATAAATTCCTGGATAATTTATAACAGTGGTTGCGGAACTAAAATATCTCGCCGGTCGTATCTGGTGGGTCTTTCGGAAGAACTGCTTACATGTATACATCACACAAGATATGTGACAACGGGAATTACGACGAACAACTCAGCGGAGTCGGGAAGTCGTGTGAACATTAAACGTCGGCAGTGTCAGATTGGTTGCTGTAAAGGTAACAAATCACAAAACAAGTGCTCGGTTTGTGAAAAAATAGTCTGCGGCTCATGTGGACAGATTGAGCGAGTTATCACTTGCTTCAAGTGCAAATTGGAGTAGGTATACGGAATTGTTTACAATTTTTGAAAAAAACTAAAACTTTTTCTGTTACAGGTATGTTCTATACATTAGTTTTTAATAAATGCCGTGAAAAAATTCTTAACTGAAAGTTGGGATAAAAAAATATATCAGTGCGGTCATTTTGACCGGTCCCGGGCGTTCTAGGTATAACGGCGGAGCGGTCTTTCTGGTGTTAACAGATGACGAAACTGTCTGATATGCTTGTCCATGATAAGATCCCTACAAATAAGTTGCAAAATCCATGGTAATTTTTCCGGTTATACTACCTACAGTCCCAGCGCTGGTACCATTTGAATTACTCGCTAACTTCCAAGGGCGTATTCCTCCACGGTGGATGCATAGGTACACGCCGAGCGGTGTGCCTTCGAGTTACGAAAGTTCCATGACATTGACTTTCTTAAGCTTATGATAAACACAGCGTTGCTTTAGCCATTTCAATCATCTTTGAGCGATGTGAGATATGTGAAGACGAAATTATGGACCACATGTGTAGGAGCTATGGTCTGCTTCTTATGATTACGGTTAAAAAACAATCGCAAAGAGACGCCTGATTAAGGCACGTGTGATACAGCACGGTGCAAGGATGTTAGATCTGTGACAGACATAGCTCCAGTTTCGGATTTTAACACAGGATGGGATTCTAACTGAAAAGAACACCGAAGGACGTGATACCATTTTATCACCTTCGCACAGCTCATAATTTCCGATGTGGTCAGGTACTATCGGACAGACAGAATTTTGTGCAACCTGCCGCATACTAACTACGAACTCTGTTTGAATACTCGCGGATATACCACAATATTAGGAGGGTTAGACGCGTGACCGCAACTAAAGTCTTCATACCTTGTACACTAACTCGCTGTACAAAGCCGAGGCATAGTTGTCAATGCGCCGGACGCACATGTCATTCGATCCGGCCAAGTTGACACGGGGCCTGTTGTACTCAGCTGACAAGTTGACATCAAACCATTGGTTCACGTGTACTCTAATGCACTGGTCGGTATCTGCACCGTGTGCACACAGTGCTGTGTGTGTGTCCAAGTTTGACCATCTCAAGTATCAACAGAACACTAATCTAGTGTGGGTTATTAAAAGGAATCCGATAAGAAACCGAGTCGTGATGGCTGTACAATAACACAGTGCAACATCATTGTTATAACAAAAATGAGAGGATGTTTCTTGTAGTACAAGTGACCCGATTACGAATATGTAAGCCAAATGTTGCAATCACGTCTGCCTTTTTAGTTGCCATTTTTCATTTCAGCTAAGCAGCGCGCTCCATGTATCGAATGCTCGCCTGTGCTTGACGCATTCGCCGCCTGTAATTATGGAAATGAAGTCCTCTTGGTCATACAATCCACCTGATACTGAAAGTTGATTAAGAGCTGAGTTTCCTTAATTGATATCGTGAACCTGGCTGAAAGACACCGTTGTGTCAATGACCGAAACCAACATTGTTATCTATGTGGGCAGCCAACTATAAAGTCGCAGTGCGGACCAACTAGTTCACTACTGAGTACTGTCTACCAAGCGTATTTCTGGATGAAACCGGGAGAACGGGATAAGTAGTAGGCTCCATATATTGTTTATGTCCTGCTATCTTGATGTGACTGCGAATAACGATCGCCGGACGGCTTTTCTCGCCCTATTTGACGTGCTAATTTGCATCCTTCAGTAATTTGTGCAGAGCATATTTTTCCTGTTTATATTTTTATCAACCACTTTCTTTTGCCATTCTGAATCTGGGTATTACCTATTAGTGTCGTGCTGTTCTCTTACTGAATGGAAAATATTTGGATTTCCGCAGCCGAGCACTCACCATGACTGAACAACGCTATATGCAGATAGAGAAGTGGATGCTTACGGTAGTCTATGTCATGGAGCGTTTCAAAGAGTATACTTTCAGACGAAACACACCGTTGTAGGCCGAGCACAAGCCGCTTTTGTCAAATGCCAGGAAACCGCTGCACGTCGTTCCTCGTCAATTTCAGCGTATGCTTATCCGGCTTCAAACGTACGACATGGATATTGTGTATACGTCTGGTGCACAGATGCTCATCGCGGATACACTGTCATGAGCTCATCTGCCGGTACCCGACCATAATCCGGAAGAGGTCGAAGCAGTAAACTCAGTACAGCACCTGGCAGGAACAAAAGCGCCTAAAGGAAAAAGACATGCTAAACATGCTGTAATTTCCGCTTAGCTGTCTTTACCGAATAAACGCCTGCCAGTGAAGGATTGAATTCTGACGGACAGCTTCTGGTCACCAACACTGAACGTGCGTCCGCATTGGCAGAGCACTTCGCTTCCACATATATACAAGTTGGCATGCGTCTTGTGGAGCTGGAAGTGTGCAGCCCCTGCTGAACTCGAGGGCTTTGATTGCGGTGTAGAAAATGTCAGCAGTCAACTCAGCTTTCTTGATGGTACAAAATGTGCCGGACCCGATGGACTTCATCCGCTAATTTGGAAGTCCTTATCGGCCGTCGTCTCTCCTGCTGTGACGGATCTGTTCAATAGGTCGCTGTCCGAGAATGCATTGCCAAGCGACTGGAAATGCTCGATAGTGAAGCCGATACCAAAAACTGATGACCAACGCAATGTGGACAATTACCGGCAGATTTGTCTCACCTCTGTTGTGGCAAAGGTGTTCGAGCAGATTACGAAACACGGTTTGCTCCAGCTGCTGGAGTCGAAAGATCTAACGCCGGCACAGTACGGCCTCATGATGGGCGCTCCTGCATTACCAACTTGCTGTTGACGCGGCAGAAATGGTTGCAAGAGCTGCACCGGGGAAAGTCAGTGGATGTTATCTGTATTGATTTCAGTGAAGCTTTTATTAAAGTGAACCATGAGGTCCTGCTCCACAAGCTGAGGATGTGTGGTATTGGTAGCGCCTTGCACCAGTGGATAAGGGACTTTCTCATTGGGAGAGCATGGCGGGTTCAGGTGGATGACCATCGAACGTAATGGTACCCGTCAACTAGCGGCGTATCCCCAGGCACAGTACTGGGCCTCCTCTTATTCCTTGTCCACAGCAACGAAGTACTTCAGCTTCTTCGGTCGCCCTGCACATTAGTTTCGGATAACCGGAAGATTTAGAGGATTATTGATTTGCCCAGCGACTTTAACGTCCTTCAGCAGGACCTCGACCGTCTATCCCGGTGGTCTGCTGAAGTTGACCTATCGATCAACACGGCAAGTTCTCGTTTATGAGCCTGGGGAGCGGTAGTAATAGGCGTGCGTATACTCTGACTGGCCGTACGAGGCATCCCACCAGTTCCATAAACCATTTAGACGTACTCACACGCTGTGATCTGCAGTCTGTCTACAACACGAATGGACTGTACGCAAAAGGACTACGTCTGCTTTGGGCATTTAGACGCAGCTTCTACACTTGGTCTGAAGAGATTGCCATCGGTCTGTTCTCTTCCATAATAAGACCGGTGATTGAGTGCGGTTCACCCGCCTGTTGCCCGATCACAATAGGTGAGGTCCAGAGACTGGAACGGGTTCAGCATGTGGCTACCCGGCTCATCCCCAGTTTACGAGGTAGGTCGTACGAGGACCGCTGTAGGAGGCTAGGGCTTTATCTCCTGCGATATCGTCGGCTTCGAGTTGATCCCTTTATGACGCACCGGATACTGCGCTTAGGCCACTTCCCTATGTTGAAGCCGCTGCTGCACGTCCGTGCATCAAGCAGCACACGCAGACAAGAGTAAAAACTAGTGGTACCGGATTTAAAGCTCAACGCTGGCCCTCTATGCTTAGATGGTCCATTGGTGAAATATTAGAACGAATTACCGGAGACTAGTCGAGGAGAAATCGGTGTCGGAATTTAAGAGATTCCTTGACGCCCACCTTGCGGACTACATGTATAGGGAGCGTAGCGCAGCCGGATAAGATGTAGTGCATCTGCAATATGCGGCCACGGCGCAGGAACCAGCGAAGTTTCTCCGTGCTTGTGTCCCATCCACCTACGATGGCGCAACACAGATTTGTATCTTCTCGCCCTCTATTCTCAGTATTCAGTATTCATTAACTCAACGACTATGGCAAGATGCCCTTTACAATACCCATGGTTTGCAGGGAACCGAAGGATCACACGACAGACTGCTACTTCCCCTTAACCAGTGTCATTTGAATCTCCGACCAAAACAAGGACAAAATTTATCACCCCGATCTACCATCAGCTATTCCATCTGTTCCTCATGATTGCACCTTACCTATTCCAGTGTCTTCAGTGAACATGTCACTGATGACGATGAGTAGTGCTTTCGCATCGCCAACTTCCCTGGTTCTGACATCTGTGAAAACTTTGAATCCGATGTTGTCAAACCACATCTTATTGAGCAATCACAGCTGAATGAATTGGTACGTTACCTAGAATTGCCTTAAGACAAGGCCTAGTGGCTAGCAGCTCGGCTGCAGCGGTGGCACTTACTTGCTGCAAACACTAAGGTTACTGAATGCAGAAAGCGCAGTGTGACCTTCTCAGGTTTCTATGACACGAGATAAACCTTTCGGTACTGTCCCGAAGTGGAAGGACTGAAGAAGGAGCTTGGTGTGAGGCATATCATTGATGAATAGTGCTTGTTCATTGTCTCGTCCAAGAGTAGCCTTAATGCGACACATCTCCACAATGGAAATGTGTACCCAAATGTGTCTCTGTTGCATGCCGCCAATATGAACGAGACTTACGAAAGTATGCAACAGATACTCTCTGCACTGAACTACGATAAGAACTGTTGGAACATTTGTGCTGACTTCAACTTCATTGGACTCCTAATGGGATGCAAGGAGGCTTCATAGAATATTGCTGTTGCTTGTGCTTAAGGGACAGTAGAGCAACTCAACCGCATTGCACAACCGAAAGTGGTCAGAGCGAATGGAGTATGCTGCAGAGAAAATGAGTGTCAAGCACACACCCCTTGTGCCACCTGCTCATATCAACCACATCTGTACATCAAGCTTGGTTTCAGACAAAACTTCTTCAAAGCCCACAAACGGGATGATTTTGCATTTCAGTATGTGAAACAAGTTTTACCAAAAACCAGTGATGCGAAGCTCAAAGCGGAATATTCGTCGGCAAATGGCAGACAGTGAGTTCGGATGCCGGTTAATAGTTCAATAGTTCAATAGTGTATGGTGGGATAAAAAGCAATAAGTTTACAAGACCCACAGGATGGCAAATGGAAGAAAACAAAAGTTTCAGGTGTGACACAAAAATATCAGTAAGTTAGACACTGCAGTTTGTCATACCGTTACATAATGTGTATCATGCAAGTGCAAGTCCAATAGTCTTTCGAATGTCTCGATGTTTGAGTTAGAAACGTGACAATCACTCAAGACAATGTGTGCAGGATTTTTGGGAAGAAGAAAGGCACAGAACTAAGAAGACTTCACCAAAAAGCCATTGTGGTCTATCGGGCTGTTAGTGTTTTAATGTCACACAATACGAACTTTTTGAATAATCACCTTTACTTTTTCCCTGAGAACTTGGGATCTGTTAGCGATGAGAATGATGAGCGTTCTCACCAAGATATTTCAGTTCTGGAGCTGCACTACAGTGGCAAGTACATGCCTTTTATGATGGGTGATTTGGCTAGCATGAGGGCGCTGAATCATACAAGACCCTCAAAATATACAGTGGACGTTATCGGCGTCTAAGGGGCGATCTCATAATGGTGTACCTGATCCTGAGAAACTCCAACCACCCATGCCATTCCCTTCTAATACTCAGTCAAAACACACCGCTAAGAGGTCATCAGTTTAAGTTAGTCACGCAGTACAGCCGCATGGAATGTCGACGAAACTATTTCTCCCTTCGAGTGGCACAGACTTGGAACGCCCTCCCGGAACATGTAATTAATGCACCCACCCTATCCCTTTTCATAAAACGCCTTGATGATACCCTGTCACATTTACACTACGTGCTATAGTTCATGACCACCAGGTGCTGGCACTAATGCACAACAGACAGGGGATAGTGCCATAACCCTACTCGAGAATGAGTCATTCCAAACTCCTTGCATGAAATTTGATAAACGCTACTACTACAGAAATTGGATTACTGTATCCCGTCGACACAAGATAGTTGCACACAAGTAAGCGTTGTCCTTGCTACCTTTTTTTATTTTTCTCGCCTATGATGTGAGCAATAACCAATCCCCTGTTGCTTTGTGTGCTTACCTTCTCATTTCAAACTCCCTTTATACGACAGTGCAGTTACATCTGTAAGCGCCCGAACTGAAGACTCCATTATCCCTTCGCTATCTTTTTTATCACGCTATACACCCTACGGGACATGTCAAGCACCTGCTTTTTTACCCGTTATAAATCTTTGTTCATTGTTCAAGGGACCATACCGATGAAGATATCATTTCCAGTGCCAGGCTGCAGTCACTAGTTAGCGGCGAGTGTTGCAGTAATGTTTTAAACCTATCTACCGCAAATATGCATTCTGTATATTTTTTGATTCAGCACATCTGTATATAATTTGTACGACCTTGTCTTGACTTTACTGAAAATAATCATTTGCTTATAACAAGAAAACCTGACGTAGTAAGCAACATCGGAATATATTACTACGACAGTGAAATGTATTCTATTAGCATCTCTACTACAGAAAATAAAAGAATTTTTCTGCACAGTGTAATCAAACAAACAGAGTTGACAGTCATTCAAAACTAAGCGTTTAATTTTGAATGTGTCATGTATCCAAATACTTAGACCACTCAGAAGCTAGCGTTTCTCTGGCCACATGCTTCGAAACCACTCTGGCGCGCAGACTCAGCTGACCTCATTATCCAAAGCATACGATAACCTGACTCCGATACAGCTGCGAACTGAAAGGCAAACCAGTAACGGAGGTCAGTGTGAGGGCAACGAGCACTGACCTCACCAGCGAAGGGCGAGGCTGGTCAGAAAATGCACATGCACAACCTCAGCAGCTACAGCAACAGCAGTAGTCAAGCTCTGATTAGGCGAAGTGGTGAAACGCTTGCCATTTGTTTATCGGATCACTGGCTGGGCGATGGACCACGAGCGTATACCGCTGCCATCAAGTTAGTCTCAATCCGAATCTTGATATGCTGGCATACCCACGGTGATCCTAAAGGAACTATTGCTCAGATGCACGTTCAATGTTCAGTTTCTATTCAATGGCGAATTATACCGGCAGTGCGATGGGGTAGCGATGGGTTCCCCACTGGGTCCGTTCCTAGCCGACGTCTTCATGGGTATGCTGGAACAGGGAAAGCTAAAGCCAACGATCTCAAGTCTCGGTTTATATTGCCGTTACGTGGACGACATTTTTGTCTTGCTTCAATCGTCTCGAAGTATCGATGAACTAACAAACACTTTCAACCAAGGCCATCTAGCAATAAAGTTCACCAGCGAAGTGCAGGAAAACGGTCGCTTTCATTTCCTCGATGCCGCCATGAAAAGATTTGATGGGGCTGTGCTACAGCGCTGCGTCTATAGGAAAAGTACGTGGAATGGGCAGTACACAAACTTCTACAGCTTCGTGCCACTTAGGTTTAAACGGGACTTGATAAATACCCTAGTGAGCCCAGCTGAACGTATCTGCTCGAATGACACGCTTGCGGAAGAATTAGAGTGCATTCGCTTAGTGCTAAGGGATAACGGCTATCCGGAAAGATTCATCAGAGCCAACATGGAACATAAGAAGAAGAAGCCTGTAGTTTTGACAGCAGAACGTAATCCAATCTTCCTACAGCTGCCATACAAAGGCAAGGTTGCGACGGAACTTCTATCTCGTCGTCTTTTGTTTGCACTCAGACGCACCTATCCAGCAGCGCAGATGCAAATCCAGTTCACTAGCTTTCCAATGGTGAGACTAAACTCAAGGGATAAGAGGCCTGTCCACACCAACTCAGTGTGTATCTACTCATTTTCATGCTCCTGTGGAGCGGAATACATTGGTCGTACGACACGGCGTCTATCCGAGAGAATGAAGAAACACCACCCGGTCGGGCTTACAAATAGAAGTGGAAATACAGCGAACTCATTAATAGCTGCGCACCTAGCCGATACAGGGTACGTGACAAAGTTCACCGATTCATTCAAAATAATCTATCAGGCCCCAAAGCACCGCTCAAACTGCGTCAGAAGCGATTACAAGAAGCCGCTGAAGCAATTGCGATCAGGCTGTATGAACCGGAGCGATGTGTTCAGAAGAAACTAACTAAAGGCTGGGAACTGCCCTGGCCCAAACGGCCTGAGACCTCTAGCCCACGAGGTCACACGCGGTCGATTGTAGTGACTTAACAGACAGCGCTGTAGGCATCCAATTAACTCGCTCCACTAGTAACGACTTATAATGTCTGTCTACATTTTGATTTTGATTATGCATATAATTGTATAAGCCTGAAGATGAATTGTCGAAAACATATGTTCGCTTACCCTGACTTCGGATCATACTAATGGATTTTTTAAAAACGATATGTGCCTGTTAATCAGCGAGTGATTATCTTTAGACTGCATGTTGAGCGTGGGTGCAACACCGAAAAACTAGTCAAAATTCAACACTATCCACAGGGCCAAGCGGCCCATCAACAGATGGTACGTGCGTAGGCTGGTGAGAACAGTTGAGAAAACTGAAGCGTGTGCGACTGGGCGGCCTCGTATCAACACCGATGACTTTTCTGCGTGTGTAGTTATTCGTGAAGTATTCAGAACATAGTTGAGAAATGGTATAGAGTCTCTCTGTTTGATAATTACGCTGAACAATCCAAGAGGGTATTTCCACGCGGGGCATTTGTGTTTCTGGCGGGCAATCGAACTATGAAATTTCCGCGTCATGTTAGGCCACACAGGTTACAACATGGGCTAAGCAGAAAGCAAGTTCACCTGTTATGCTCACAGGTTACTCCTTCCGATGAACCAAGTTGAGCCAGGCGACGGTGACATGCGCGCACCGTTCTGCAGCTGGTTCCCTAGCCAAGCGCTGTCAGCCAATGGCATGTCAAATGCAGAGTAAACATAGCAACGTGTACGCATGTGTAGGGCACGTGGGTGTAGATGAATCACTACAGCCCGGAGTTTGCTGGTGTGCGACTTGTCCCATGAGACGTGTCGGAATCCACCACGAGGGTTGTGGTAGTAACTCGTGGATATCTGACGTCACCCATGGCATGTTAAGAGGAAATGGGGTCACTGTATGATAAGGAATTTGAACACGATGCACAGCACCATTATAACAGTGGCTGTTATCGAATAGGGCCACTGACTATACGCACACTGCCACGCCGACAGTCCATGTTCTCGGGCTAAATCCCAAGCGGTTGTCCGTACAATCTATCGCATGCTGTGCACACGGCGTGCGCGTGCAACAGGCACAATACCAGTAGCGCATGGAAGCACGTGGGTCACAGGTGACGTTGGTCAAAGCGCTGAATCGCATGCGCACAGGTGGACATAGACACATTCGCTGGTGCCACGATGACAGCGCAGAGAGCTTCCGAGCGTCCTGTGGTTGCGATCGGCGACGTATCAACGCAGACAATAAGATTGTGATGCAGCATATATATGAGTAGTCTTAGTGTTTGTTTCACCGCTAGCACGCAATGCGCTTTAAAGCAACGTATAAAAGTTACACTGAGTACTGTCTACTAGTGTCAATGAAGTGAATGCTCAACGAGTGCCGTAGGTTGGTAGGGTCTAGACCACAAGATCCAAAGATTATAGTGAAACCACGGTTAAGCGTATACTAATGCTACAGTGGTACCATGATATGCTGTAGGAAGAGGAGTAGTGATGCAAAACGAGGCTGCGAATAGGGTGTCTATCCATGGAGCGGCTTATGGGGACCGTTGTACACCTTCGCTTGCGCAAGCGTAGTAGTAGTAGTAGCATTAGACAGTACTCAGTGTAACTTTTATACGTTGCTTTAAAGCGCATTGCGTGCTAGCGGTGAAACAAACACTAAGACTACTCATATATATGCTGCATCACAATCTTATTGTCTGCGTTGATACGTCGCCGATCGCAACCACAGGACGCTCGGAAGCTCTCTGCGCTGTCATCGTGGCACCAGCGAATGTGTCTATGTCCACCTGTGCGCATGCGATTCAGCGCTTTGACCAACGTCACCTGTGACCCACGTGCTTCCATGCGCTACTGGTATTGTGCCTGTTGCACGCGCACGCCGTGTGCACAGCATGCGATAGATTGTACGGACAACCGCTTGGGATTTAGCCCGAGAACATGGACTGTCGGCGTGGCAGTGTGCGTATAGTCAGTGGCCCTATTCGATAACAGCCACTGTTATAATGGTGCTGTGCATCGTGTTCAAATTCCTTATCATACAGTGACCCCATTTCATCTTAACATGCCATGGGTGACGTCAGATATCCACGAGTTACTACCACAACCCCCGTGATGGAATCCGTCACGGCTCATGGGACAAGTCGCACACGAGCAAACTCCGGGCTGTAGTGATTCTCCTACACCCACGTGCCCTACACATGCGTACACGTTGCTATGTTTACTCTGCATTTGACATGGTATTGGCTGACAGCGCTTGGCTAGGGAACCAGCCGCAGTGCGGTGCGCGCATGTCACCGTCGCCTGGCTCAACTTGGTTCATCGGAAGGAGCAACCTGTGAGCATAACAGATGAACTTGATTTCTGCTTAGCCCAAGTTGTAACCTGTGTGGCCTAACATGACTCGGAAATTTCATAGTTCGATTGCCCGCCAGAAACACAAATGCCCCGCGTGGAAATACCCTCTTGGATTGTTCAGCGTAATTATCAAACAGAGAGACTCTATACCATTTCTCAACTATGTTCTGAATACTTCACGAATAACTACACACGCAGAAAAGTCATCGGTGTTGATACGAGGCCGCCCAGTCGCACACGCTTCAGTTTTCTCAACTGTTCTCACCAGCCTACGCACGTACCATCTGTTGATGGGCCGCTTGGCCCTGTGGATAGTGTTGAATTTTGACTAGTTTTTCGGTGTTGCACCCACGCTCACCATGCAGTCTAAAGATAATCACTCGCTGATTAACAGGCACATATCAATATTCTTATTTTGGATAACTTGATGACAGCGGTATGTGATCGTGGTCCATCGTCCAGCCAGTGATCCGATAAACAAATGGTGAGAAATTCACCACTGCGCCTATTCAAAGCCTGGCTTCTGTTTGTGTGTGTCTTTTGACAAGCCTCGTCCTCCACTTGTGAAGTCAGCGCTCGTTGCCCTCACACTGACCTCCTTTAGTGGTTTGGCATTCAGTCCACAATCGTATCCTAGTCAGGTTATTGTGTGCTTTGGATAATATAGTCGGCTAAATCTCTGCGTCAGAGTGGCCGTCAGACAATGCAGTTTGCAGTCGAATCGTCACTTCACATGCGGCCGGACAAAAGAGGTAGAGAGACAACTGTGACGTCGTTTGCGCGCAGTCTCATGTATGTTCGCGTTCCTACGCAGCGTGCCGACTGGACGATATCAGTCTAGAGAGAGCGCATCGATTTTCCTTCAGGCGCTCATTGATGCAACAAACAGGGATGCCGCTGGACCTATATTCTCAGACTTCCTGTAGAGAGGATGCAACACCTGACAACCACCTGTAGGGATGAAATTATTAATCTAAATAATATTTAATTCTGGTAATCAGATCATAGATACAAGACATAACAGAAGTCAGAAGTAAGTGTATCAGTCCAAATTTAGCTACTACCATACTATTCAGTTAATATTTTCCGAGGTTACTCCGTCAGCATCCTGGGTTTCACACATATTTGAAAACCCGCTCCCCCATACATCTCAGATCTCAGTGAGGAAGGTTAGACTTGTGACACTAATTCAAAGGGGTCAAATAAAATCTGCATTGCCGACTAGTTCAGAGAGAACGAAATGGTGGTACGATGTTTGTTCATAAGTCTAGATGTGAAGAACTTCAATTTAGATCATTCCAATCCCTGTAGAATCCCCTGATAATTATCACTACACCAATCTTTGTCATGGGGGATCATAGTTAAGCCGATACAGAACACTATTAGCATACTAAACGCTGATGAACCCATTGTTCTGCCTTAACGTCGCACGATGGAATAGTCGAGGTTCACAATCCACGCTTGGAGGGATGGCGAGGACTGTTTTAAGTGCAATGTACATGCTAAGGGTTTGAGATTAGCGTTTCGCTTGAATCCGCCACAAACTCGCTGGTAGAAATGTTGCATAGAAAGAGGCTACTAGTTTTAAAGTTAGTACGAAACTTGAAAACCAGCTCCGATGTTCTCCAGGGAGCAATTCTGTAGACATTTCTCTTTTCTACTAAAGTCAGCTCAATAACAGTAACCCCATTAAAATAGGCTGACGAACTTGCCCCGTGCTTTACTCATCCAACCGCCGATTGCTCAGTCTGAATGCAAGATCATCTGAAATGCCTCCATATTTGGCCTAATGCTCATCATCTGTCTCTTAATGCATCAAAGTGCCATGATATATTTCCTCGCTACAAAATGGAGAAAAGGACTTGCAGCTCCTTACACAGTGTCATTTGCTGTTTATTGACGGCAATGGATGAAACTCTGCTACATCAGAAAAGTACCTAGGTGCGGTACTGAACTGTGATACATCTTTGATTCTTCATGTAAACGAATCACAAAATACGAAGGTTGTCTTTCTACGCCTCTCGTCTAAGAACCTCCTCTGTCCCTCGTGAGTTGATCCATTGATTTGTCAGTGCCTGTGTTCTTCCCCACTGAAGGTACTGTTCCATTGATAAGTTACGAGAGTGGACAGCCTATCCACAACTTGGCAAAACGCTTGGAACGTTGGGCTGAGCACTTTAAAAAGCAATTTATTTGGTCGGAATTGCTAGATTTCTTACCGGCCACTGATCGCAACGCTCCCTGGACTATCCCTTCTGATCCATCCTCTCGCTCAGAACTCGAAAGTGACATCGCACGGTTGAAGATAAATATAGCCGCGGGACCTGATGATCTACCTCCAGCCCTCTTCAAATTCGGGGGACCTACTTTGTGGATGGTTCACACGAGTTAATAGTGAAAATGTAAGAGCAGGGAACTGTCCCAACCGACTAGGTCCGCTCCGTCATACTCCCAATTTTCAAGGGAGGCTCACGATCGGAATGCAGCAACCATGGACGAATCAGTCTGGTCTTCATCGCCTCCAAATTGTTTGCTTCTGTCCTCCTGCACAGATTGACTGGCACTCTTGAAAGCCATCTTCGTGAAGAGAACGCCGGGTTTCGTCAAGGTCGTGGCTGTATTGATCACATCTTCAGTTTGTTTCAGTGGTTGGAGCACCGTCACATATATTGGCGGCCCACCGTTGTCGTGTTCCTCGATATCAAAGGTGCATTCTATTCGGTGGATAGACGTGCATTTTGGGACTGTCTACGCAGAAAATGTGTACCTGAGAAATACGTAAATATTATCCGAAAATTATACGCGCCTAGCTCCGGCAGTGAGGGCTTACGACAAGCTGTCATACACATTACTATATCCAGCGGTGAAAGAAATGGATGCTCGCTGTCGCCATTCCTCTTTAAATTCGCTAATGACAAAGTCATAGAAATTGCGGAGGGTATCGTTGTAACCCTATCCCGTCCCTGCACTCCAAAACCGACGGTTCCGATTTGCTTAGACTCATCAGGAAGAGAAAGCCTAGCTACGAGTGGAACTCGGCAATGCTCACGGAGCTCAATGGCCTAGTGGTCATGGCGATAGCCACCAAGCACTATGCGTCGAGTTCCACTCCCAGCTCGGCTATCTCTGCCTGATGAGTCTAAAAAAAGAGGAGACCGTCAGTCGTGGAGTGCAGAGATGGGAGAAAGTCACGCCGAAACACCCCAGTTCGGTGACGGTCCCAGTGACCGTATTGGCAGAGGCTGACTTCAAAGTCAACCGACGCCACTAGTGAGATTGCGCGTCGCAACCCAAGGCATACGGCGGGGGCTCCAAATAAACGAACATCATAGAGATGGTATTTAAAGGACAGTACTTAGAAGGTGTGGAACTGCTTCCAGGAGAACTACTTCTTTACTTGGATTATGCTGACGATATTGCCCTAATCTGTGACAGCTCCCAGACTACCCAAGCGGTACTGGACAGACTAGCGTTAACTGTCACCGGCTTCGGGCTTCGCTTTGCACCATCGAAGTGCAATGCGTTCCTCCAAGATTGGCCTGGACCGCCTCCTACGCTGACACTTGGTGGAGATCAGCTACAAGTCGTTCAAAAATTCAACTACCTGAGAAGTTGTATCAGCGTCCGTGGGATTGAAGATGAGATCACGAACCGTATAGTAAAAGCTTGAGGCGCTTTCGCTAACGTTCGCTACTTATGGCGCCGGCGCGACATCATTATCGCGCAGAAGGGCAGAGCGTACAATGCAGCGGTACGTTCGACCCTATTATACAGTTGTGAAACCTGGCCCTTAAATCAAGGAACATAAAGTGGCTAATTACGTTGGACCACCGGTGCCTTCACAATTTAGCTCACATTTGGTAGGAACACCGCATGAGCAACGAGCGTGTTCGTGGCCGGTGTTTATGACACAGGAAACGGAAATGAACCACTCGGCACCGCTATTTCACGCGGGTTACGCATAGCAGCCCATCGTCTCCCGCGACGTACTTTGTTTGCGCGCCGCGGGTATGGATGGAAGAAGTGGAGAGGTGGCCAAGCGATGACTTGGTCGAGAGGAATGAAGGCCCTCACTTCGAAGCTGGCCTCGGTTGGAGCTCTTCGGCTCCCTGATTGGGGTCCGTAAAAGGATGAACACGTTTGGCTGGATACACTTGTTGATATGGCTAGGAGCCGAACTCAGTGGTGTTCGTGCTCTGAGTTTCTTTGTCCCACTCCATCCCTCTTAGCCGCCCTCTCCAACCACTATCTCCTTATTTAGCCTTACATAATTTTGCAAAGTAATATCTTTGCTGCATAATAACCGGATACTAGCTAACCGGAATGATGTCCATCAGTTGCCGGTAGCTCAGCTGGCTTGCATCTGCTGCTTAGTTTTCCTTTTTTTCCTCGACGTATTGCGGCACAGTAGCTGAGGTGTTTCCCAACTCTAGCTAACGTGTATAATGCATAAATGAATGACTGTTGCATTGCGGTTTCCCCCAGTCTTCTGGATAATAAATTTTGGCTAATTGACAATTCACTACGGCACTTATGTAGATGTAGCCGCGTTCCGAGGCCTACTTTTCTCAGCACACTTCTTTTTACACACACCAGTTCTCGTAAGAAACTGGCATCTAAGTTAGTGGCTGATACAAGTCATGCGCTTCACATCGCTTTATCTGAATGTCTGTCAACTTTGTTTACTAAGCGGAAGTACAAGCTGGTATATGCTCGCACACAAGCCTACCGCTTGTCGGTTATCCATTACCTTTCACGTTCGCTGCGAACTCCCAACCATGTTGTTCCAGAGTTAATCAGCCGATTCGCAGTATAATAGTATTTCTGTCTGTTCTTTATCAAACCGATTTATGGCGCCTTTCTGTACTTGTGTATACATTGGTACATTTCTGATATGGTGCCTGTTGTTGCTGAATATTCACTCGCCAAATGTGTATAAAGCAGTATTGACCTACAGCAATCTGCATAAAATGCCTCAAAATGTCATACTACTCCCTTGTGTGCAGTAATCTCACGAGCTATTGTTTGGTGAGTAGTCAAGTTGGTCTTAATTGCGATGGTCAACCTTACCTCTGAATAACTTGACCTTCATCACAACAGGCACGAGTATGAAGTGTGAATTGAGCTACGCTATATTGCAGATAATAGTTACTTCTTCGTGGTCATTTGCCATTATCAATGACAGTTGTCCACATTGCAATATTACAGCGGTCTTGTAGGTTAGGATTTCTCCGGATCCGAAGGCAGTATGCTGCCTGAGCACATCAACCGAAGGACAAGGCATTCCGTCGCCTTTCGGATGTATGATAACTATAACATTTACTGTGCTGGATGTATGCGAATACGGTCAGGAACTAATCGAATTGCGCACAGACGCACTTTATCCAACAACCGTTTAAGAAAATTCGAATGGTAAATTTTCCCAAGTAACCACGACGGACCTTAGATCACATGCGACAATAATGAGGAATAGTTCTATCTTGTAACCTTCGCCATCTCGCTGTTTTGTTAAACTGGTGTCACGTACGCAGTATGCTACATTGTCTAGTCCTTCAGACTTTGGTCTAAGTGAATAACAGAAGAAGCTGTGCCATACATCTTCATGGAAATTTCGGGTATCGGGTATGGTAGCAACTCCAATGACTGTTAATGGGCCAGTATACGATCCAGACAAGGACTGAGTATTTAACTTAACCGAGCTGTTACGGAGTTCACATAGCTCCGCGAAATTTGTGCATCATTTGCCTGAGGCCACCTCAGCAATGCTGCTACCATCTGCTGACTCAAACCGGACAACTACCAGCTGACCATTTCTTATCAAAACTGTTATGTGTGGACGCAAACTTTGCAGACTCCACTGATGCTGTTGTATCGATCGTCTCATGCCAGAGTGGCTTAACTGAGTTCACCCCAGTAACACTATCTAGAGTCCAAAAACACATTGATCCAACTGAGTTATCCTCAGTGGCAAATCGCGTGCTTACTAACATTTACCTTCCCCCATTAGGGGCTGCTCGCCGGGAAACACAGTACTCCTACGACGCATGTCCACGGTTTTTCTCTCATCAGATAGGGATAGCGGGCATCGAAACCGGGACGTTTGGCATGTTGCTGTTGACCGCTACCACTAAGTCACCGGGTTACGACGAGCAACGCTCAGCACAACGGTTAATACTGGATTTTGTGGGTCATTTTGAAGTGCATGTTGTGTGGACGAATTGTGATATGCAACCTCTATGTTGACCGCGATTCCCACTGAAGTGCCACCTTGGTCTTTCGATCAGGAGGACCACAGCTGAAGCATATAGAAATTGGTGTTGCGCTCCCGAAAGCGCTGTACTATGTGAGGCATGTTTGCTGTTGGTTGAGTCAGTAAGTGAATTCTTGCCAGCCTCACTTCTCTGTGTTTCAGTGCAGTCCGGATGCGAGGTTCCGTGGTTCGTCTGTACTCTCACTTGGCGTGTACAAGCGTGTGCGAGCTACATCTCTTAGGCCACACCGATCCGAATTCCTTTGGTTACTCTGCGCATGGAGTACCATCAGCAACATCTTTAGGAGTCGAAACTACTTGGAGACGACATAGCACCTTCTCCACACAAGCAGTATGTAGATGACGAAGACTGAGAGTTTTGGGACTGGATTGATTTTCAGGCCATACTAATTGACTAGTTAAAGGTTTCTATAACAGCTGCGATTGCTACTTGACTGCTCCTTATGAGACCACAAAAGAATTGATAGACTTTCCAAAAATTTCAGCACAAATACACCCCGGATACTCATACCCCGACTTCCACAACATCGTGCAGTGCGCAGAACAGTTTTAAAAGTTGCGAATCTGGCAGACCTTGGTTTTCATCCGTATCTATCATCTAAAGAAGTGACCTACCTCATCGATCGGTGTGTGACGTAAGTTGGCCGTATTTCAAATGGTCATATTTGTGACTACTTGATTCAGCGTGTGGGCTGTCCGCCAGAGTGGCCGATGAGTCTCATTTTTCATTGGGTTCTCCTCTTGTGAGTGGCTTGCACACAGTACACCTAATCGAATGGCGCCTATCCAATACGAATTGAGCAGGATTGGATTGCATTCTGTCATCTGCCCAAGTGGGGACATTTATCTCCGACATCCGTGGTAGGCAGAGTGGTAGCGTTGGACTAGTTCGAGGTGTACATGTCGATTCATTTGACAAAATATGTGTAATCTAGAAAGTGTTTGCATGCTTGCAGATAATCTAGGATTTCTCTCGAACTAGGGGTTGCTGGCTGTCATCCATAGGAGTTGCTATGTGCACTCGACGCATGCAAATAATCAAAATATGGACCAAGCCAACACACATGTTCAGTTTGTCCTATGAGACGGTAGTTAGTGAACCTGCGAGAAAAGTGGCTAGAATGCTACCTCAGTTTGCTACAGGACCATCGGATGAAAACGCACCCGGCAAATGTCAACAGCTCATCACGATTGACCAGGGAATTTGTGTGATGAGCGAATCGCCGAAGCAGCAGCACCGCCATGAGTGACGCACCCAGTGGTTCTTGTAGTTGCGTCCAAAAGAACTCAGCAGTTTCTTTGCGCTCCGTAAGAAGGGTCCAGAGAAATAAGTGAGTGGCTGGACAGCCCACTAGAGGTTCTTTGGCCCCTGTGGAAACAAAGTGGTGAGAAAGAAATGAGCAGACGGTGGAGCTAATGGGGTGAAAATCACCTTATTAACTTTGTGTCCTTATGAGAAGTATAGTGCACCAAAGTGTGTAAATCGATATGTTTCATTTACTATTCAAACGTACGGGTTATAGCCGTCCACTCAGCCTTCGCTTACAATAGACTATTCAACAGACATGGACTCAGGAAGCATTTTATATAAAATCAAAGTGTACACTGGAAAATACTGGAATACATGACATCAAAAGAATAATACTTGCTTGCACACCGGTCAAAATATTTGTAGAATGCAAGTGAATTCAGTATCTCCAATGTACGGAGGACGTTGGCAGCGTTACCTCCGATATTTAAATACAGGTAATGCTAAAAATGTTCTAGATGGGTGCGCAAAGCTTAGTTTGACTTAATTTGAACTGTGCTAATCGTTATACGTCCTCTGAATGTATTTGATTGTGCAGATATTCAACTGAAGACCTTGTACCTAAATGATACCTTTGGGTCGCCAGCCCAATCCAAAGGAAACTAACTCGAGACCGATCATTTGCTTTAAGGAGTAACCTAAGTTGTTTATGGACGTCAGGACAATCCTGGGATGCAGAATGGCCACCACTACCGTTAGGGAACGGTTGATGCGTCTTGTTACATTAATCAGTATAGTGGACCTTCTCTAGAAGCTACAATACTGGTTGTTCAAAACTGGATGACTCATGGCTAAATCATGGTATCAATTATTCTGAAGTACATATTCCTTGGAAGATGCAAAAACGCTGTCACTAGGTGTAGAGAAGAAAAATCTGTAGGTAAGTTACAGGATGTAGATACTTTGTTTTGCATCTATGCCAGTATCAGTTAAACTACTTGATAATGTTGGATAACAGACGGGTAATCGGAGCCCGTAGGCTGTCCGCTACATGCAAGGGCCATCAGCACGGGCGTGCTACTAGTTTTGCCCTTGCCGCTAAATTCGGGAATAGTGTAAGGATTGATCGGCCAGCAAATACCAGCACGCATCAAATGAATCGAAGTATTCCGTCAATATGATAAACCGGTGGAGCGGGGTTCACTCATACGGGCTGGAAACCAGATGCAGAGGGGTGAGTGACCTTGGCCTCCTAACTTAGCATATTTCTTTTACCAATAAATATAGTTAACCTATCCTGTAGATACACTCTCTCTCTACCGAGTTCTGGCCTTTTGTATTGCTTCGGTTGTCTCGGCACATGATTGAATCGTCAGACAGTCGCAGTCTCACAGGGCAGCAAAGCAAGCATTACAACAGTTGTCAGTGGCAGAGAGCAGAGGAAAAAAAAGCAAGCGTTGCAACTGTGGAACAGGTGAAGGACTAACAATGATCAATTAGTTTATACGGGTTAAGAAGCACTGCTTTGCAAGCCCGGTTGCATAGTCTGTTGGGTTATCGAAAAATGTCAAGGAAAAGAATGCTGTTGGTAGTTTTACTGTCAAAAGAATGGAGTTTACGTGTGTAGTGCAGCAGCCATGCCCTCCAGTTGTTTCCATAGCTTCAATAGACGAACAAACTAAATCCAAGGTATTTCCCGCAAGCAGGATGGCAAGTAGCGTCAAGTAACAAAATGTAAGTTGTGAAGTGCCTCATCCAAGCGATTTTGAAACATGAATAGCGTGCGTGCAGGAACTACCGATTCGGAGAGAGCGCTCCAGGGTTGACACACAAAAATGGAAAAGAAATTTCTGTGGCATGCCAGACAACTGTACTGTTCTGCTAATTTCAAGGAGTGGCCTCTAAGTTTAGTGTCGTGGCCGAGTTGCAGTAAAGAGCGGCACACATTATTTGTATTTTGTAAATTTAAATGCACCATAATCAAGTCTCCTCATAGTCGGTGAGACCGCCAGCTCAATACTCCCAAACGTTTCAACCACTGCTCGTATTTAGAAGCCCGAGATTAAGGTTGTTCCAGTGCAGTAAAGTCGTGCTTCAGCCATGGCTGTCAGACTTGGATTGTGTGTTCGACATGGGGCGAAGTTGCGCATTCAACATCTACCAGAATAGTACTGTTTAGTTTTCTGAACGCCCGTCGTAGCAAGTCGACGTGCTGGTTACCAGTTTGTGGCGTCTCTATGGATTGCTTGGAACAACCCTAATTATCCTGAACACGCACGCTAAGTTCGCATTCCACGGATGATCGTTGCAGTACTCGCGTTCCTAGCTTGTAGGAGTAAGTACTTTGGTGCCTTATGGAGCGTATCATGCATTTGTCCACCTTGTACTGTAGCAGAATTCGGGTTGACCACTCATGTACCATATCCAGATCACATTGAAGTAAATTCTGATCGGCATCCGCCTGAATCCGGCACCCTCTCTTGATATCGTCAGCAAACAGCAGGAAATTTGAAGCGATTTTCCATGCAAGGTCATTGATGGATACCAGAAACAATCGTGGACTTAGAACTGAGCCTTGGGGCACACCGAATTCAACTGGTATGGGTTCTGATATGGCACTCCGGAGTCTGACCAATAATTATCGTTGTAATAGGAAGTTGGCAATCCAGCTCAAGAGAGCGTCACGGATCCCGTAATATTGGAGCTTGGAAAGCAGCATGCGATGAGCTAAACGATCAAATGCCTTCAAAAAGTCCAAATAGATAACAGCAACGGTCTATCCAGTGTCAGCTGACTCAGTCCAACTACTCCGTGCGATTAATAGATTCATTGTGCGTGATTGCTGTCGATGAAAGCCGTGTTGCTCTGGAGCAATAATGTTCAAATTTGCTAGATAACAGTGCAACGCATCGGCAATGATAGCTTCTATTATGTTGGACGGTTTGGAAGGGAGAGATACTGGGCCGTAGTTTGAGATCTCAGTCCTGCTTTCGCCTGTGTAAATCGGAGAAACTATTCCAGGCTTTCACATCTAAAAAATCTGGTTCTGGTCTAGTTAGCGCTGAAGGAACTGGGCCAAAAGTTTTGCCAGTTGTCTTTCTGTTGCTCTCGGTGCCTCTGGACGAATGGTGTCGACTCCCGGGGAGCTGTGTTTGTGTAGAGACGTAAGCTTTGCAATACAGCTTCTGCAGTAAACGAGGTGTGGGTGAGTCCTGGAGGCGGGAAAACAAAGTTGGGAGATAGCCTGATGATAAGACCCACTGAACTGTGGGAACATATTACGTCTGCAAGACGTTTCCTCCTTACATGGCTCTTCTAGCTGGATCATCAGTCATCCGGAGCGGAGGGATTCCGTGTCTTATCTTATGGCGGTCATTGACATATACAGCAGTTTGTTGTTGCCGCTGAAATTTGTCGCCATATTCTGCTGTTATGCGCAGTTGTCCTCTCTGAGCGGTTGGGTGAAGTGGTTACGATGGCGTACATAGTTGACCCAATTATCTGGCGTTAGTGATGGTATGTACTCTCGTCAGGTTGTCTTGCGTACAGTCATTCATGTTCTAGTTCTGCTCCTCACGAAAAAAACGGTTTGAGGTCCATTGAAAACCTTATTTTCTGGGGTATCCTTAACCAGTTGATTGAATTTGGTGAAGAATTCAACACAAAAGACTTCCGAGTGGTCTTTAGCGAGGGACGACAAGGTTGTGGCACTGACAAGCTGGACAGGGTGCGCGGTCCTGGTGGCCGTGCTAGGCTCGAAGAGTGATTCCATGCATTCAGTGTGGAGCGGACCACGGTCCAGCCACCGCAAGGTGTGCGTTTGATTCCCCAAATGCAGCTTGCTTGTGTTTGCCTGTGTTGGAGTATGGGCTAGCTCCGTTGATGAAACTTGGCTCCATCCGCAGGCCTTCCGGTCTTATTCCTTTAGGTTTACACTGGATATGGGGTGTGTGGATGGAGCTGTGGGTGGTGCAGCGCAAGCCACCCATGGTCCCTCTGTAGGGGGCAGGCGTCCTGTGGCTGGCCACAATGACAGGCAAATCGGAAACCAGATGCTGCCAACCATATATAGCGAACATGTTCAGCTTCATTCTCCGAAGTCAGAGTGGGACAAATCCAAGCCTTTTGAAAGGCTGGCTATATGCCGTCCTTGAGGGATATCCACGTAGCTTTTCGTGAAGCGTCTCTGGACTCTCCCAAGAGCACATTTGTCAGCTATTCGCAGATTAGCTTGGACCAATACATATGTTTTGTAAAGCCATATGCGAGATTCCGTGAGGTAAAAATGATGGCCTATGTATCCGATGACCTTCATGGTCTTCGAAACTTGCAACTCAAAATGTTAGAAAAATTAGTGGTGACTGAATAAATATCGCAAGCCCAAGTCGCCAACTGCTCTTCCCTGCGAGGTGTTCGTGCCTTTTAGTGGCGGTGTTTAGCATTTGTACAAAAAAGTAGTACACTTGCTCACGGCAAATGACGTCTGCCACAGTTGGCATCGGGACTCAAGTGCAGATAGGTCATTCTGAATGAGATGTTCGGCTGTCTGAGTATTTGCGTGTTCGTGTAACATGGGCCAGCAGAAACATAGCACTATGTCATATTTTCTGCATTACATCGCTAACATACATGAGAGCAAAAAGTGTAACCAGCAACACTTCCTTGAATTACTCCACTGGTGATTGCTTTTGGTTTATAGAAATGGTCGTCAATGCGCACCACCTGCTGTCTTCCAATTAGATATGAAGGCAGCCAAGAAAACGTCGGCTCTCTAATGGCTTTGGCCTTCACTTTTTTGAATAACTTTTGATGAGACGCTCTGTCAAAGGCGTTATGCGTGTACGAGAACAAGATTACAACACTGTTTCGGTTGTCTATGGCAGTTATTGTATGATTTAAAAAGTCTACCTGGCATGTCGCGCAGCATCGATCTTGCATAAAGCCGTGCTGCGAATCGCTGAGATGTTGGCCTTGTTCAAGAAGATAAGTAGTTTATATTGCCCCCACTGTCTGTTTGACACCCTACCGTGCGGCCGCACTTTAACTCGTCTCTCGCTTTGCCCTCTGTGGCGACTCCAATTCTCCCCACACAATATTGTGCTTGCGCTCGTTCGAACCAGTTCGACGAGCTCTACTCTGTGCTTTCCATCTCCTGGATCTAACCTGTGTGGATTACACTCTTGCTCCAGTTCCCAGTTTTCGGCATATTCTTTGCCGAATTCCACTTGTGAAACTACATCAAACCGGTCTTTCGGAAAAGATTTTGGTCTCATTCGGAAGAAGAATTTGTGGACTCCTCAACTACGCGGCAACCATCCCTGCAAGTTGCAGCATAACAAACTTACAGCCTTTTTGCTCCGCTCGTCAACTGAGCAGCCCTAGGGACGCTTATCAGCGCTCCACCTGCATCGTCGCTTAAGGCAGGCCGATTAACACACGCTGCCGCTTTGTGTGGGTGTGTTTGTCCCACTGCGAGTCGATTGATCGTTGAATCCGACAGTCTGCGCGTTACGACTTCCATCTGCCTCCGCCTGACCTTGGTTCGGTTGGACAACTATCCATTCGTGCGCGTGTTCTGACCTGTTCCTGCGTCACCCCTAGCGCAAAGTACACTTATCAAGGTGAGCGCTAAGATAGGCTTTGCATTCCAATGGTTCAACGTCGCCTATGCTGCGCAGACAACTGCAGCAAACTGCTTAAGATCAGTATCACCTGTTCTAGCTGCATTAGATCATACTGTCCGCAATGTGTAGGCAAATCTGTCCAAGAAGTGAGACAGACAAACCAAGTTGCTGACACAATTTGGTTTTGCCCATCATGTCAAGTCATTCCAGTGGTCAACTGCTTATCTTTGCTCATGAAAAAATGCGATAGGATGACTGAAATAATCGCACAATTTGTAAATACTAAGATCCCTCCCCCGGAGGTAAATACGGCCACGATAATATCTCACCCGGCCAAAGTAAGCTCTGAGTCGAAACCGAAGAAAAGAGCTAGACGCTCCAACCGCACTGCAGCGTCTGTGACTCTAAATCCACTGGGTCACCTGACTCCCATAAGTGGGCAAGCCTCAAACATGTCTGCTCCCACTTCTCCAACCATAGAGGCTTCACTTGGAGATTCAGCCATGACACCGACAGCTCAGAGCCGTAGGAAATCCGGTGCAGATAACAAGCAGGTAACGTACGCATCGATTGCCTCGACAAACACATGGGGAGGGACACACATAGGTCCATCTTCAGTACCGAGCACGCGTGGTACAAAGCAGCTTTCACCGTCCAATCCAGTGGTGTCCTCTAAACAACGCGAATTGCCGGCAAAAAGTATAAAGCCAACACTTGCTAGACAAAACCACGCTGCGTTAACTCTCGTGTGCACCAATGTTCCCGAATCCAAATCTGGAACAATAAAAGGCAAGTTGCAAGACGATCGCAACCAGTGGAGTTCCATCTGCGAGGCAATTAACATTCGGGTTGAGCCTGTAACTCTGCAACGCGTAGCACGTCACCCGACCTCCGTGCACTCTGTCGAAGCTCGAATTCTTCGAGTAACACTAAACTCAGCAGATGAGACAGAGGCTGTCCTGCTCTCAGCAGTTTGTCTTCGCAACTCACCGAGCGGAGTACGCATCTTGCCTGATCTGCCTTGGAAAGATCGCCCAAAAGAAGTAGTTGACCAACGCGGCATTGCTAATAGAGATAGCAAGAAAACAATATTTGTTCATGGTGTTCCTGAGCTTCTGCATTCTTCTGATCACGACGCACAAACTCATGACCGAGAGCAGTGGTGCAACATCCGCGAAGCACTCTCTGTAGACAATGTTATTGCCAAATCCCTGACAAGAGTTCCGACATCACCTAACTACAAGGGCTGCGGTCCAAGGCTAATTAAAGTAATACTACACTCGGAGGGAATGACGCAAGTTCTGTTGGATAGCTGGTTAAAGTTTCGAGCTAGGTTGCCTACAGAGATCCGGCTAAAAGCAGCAGGCGAACGACCAAAAGTCGGAAGCAATTCAACGGAACTTATAAACGCAGCAAATTCCTTATCTGCACAGTCTTGCGGAGAGACCGACACAACAGCGACCACGGCACACAGGAGGACCGAGCACAGCACCAGTGAAACTTCTGTACAGGGATGCTTAATAATGCCTTGCGACACGACTGAAATACATTTACCAAAAAACGATTAATTGCCGGCCACCTAACGGCCGGCTTAAAAGCGAACACAAACTTGACATCTACCAATGAACTCCTAAAAACAAAGGCCCTATCTTGCATGTACACAAACGCCCAAGGCCTTCTAAGCAAGTTGGCAGAACTTAGAGAACTCCATGCCTCACAACCGCGGGACCTCGTTATGATTACAGAGACATGGTTAAACCCTGAGATAACCGATTCTGAGATCAATTTACCCGGTATGTCACTGCTTCGGACCGATAGAACCGGAAGGGGGGCGGTGTGATTCTTTATTATAATACAAACCTCCGATGTGAAGTTATCGACCACCAGGAAATCCGAGCTCCCGATTGGTTTTGGTGCCACCTATGGTTGCGAAACAAGGACACATGCCTACTAGCCGTGATTTATCGCCCACCAAACTCAACTTCGGAAATGGACTCCAAACTGAACCACGTTTTCCAGTTTGCTTTGAACAAGTCCTACACCCACATTCTTATCGCGGGAGACTTTAACGTGCATGACATAGAAACGCCAGCAACCGATGGTATGCAGTTTAAAGCCTGCTTGCAAGAGCTTATTGCTAGCCACCCTCTTTACAACCACGTAACCTCTCCCATTAGATTTCGAACTGCTAACAAGCCGTCGATACTGGATCTTGTGCTCACTAACGAAGAACTCATGGTTAGCGGGATAATTACAAGCACACCACTGGGTCGTAGTGATCATGTTACTCTACTCTTTGACTATATTTGCTATGCGGAGTACCCTGAAAAGGAGGAGGATAAAGTGCATTCTGTCACACACTACAATGTGTTGTCTAAGCTTGTTAAGGATACATCTTGGACTTTCTTAACCGAATGCCCCCCAGATGTTGCCTGGGAAACGTTTACAAGGACGTTTAGTACACTGGTAGCGCACGCATCATAGCAGAAGTCCTTCCACCCTAAAAACAAGCGTAATTCATTTCTGAGGAGCAGGACACGTAAATGTATGTCCCGGAGGGATTTGGCATGGCGAGATCACCAGGACTGCCCGAATGCCGAAACCTGGACTGCATACGTGACCCATCGTAACTTCTGTGTGAAGCTGATCCGCGAAGACAAGGTCACTCATCAGCAGAAGTTAATGAAGCGATTCTGCACGAATCGCAAACTCCTGTACAGGCACGTTAACGGCCTTCGAAAGGTAAAGCGAGGGGTTTCAGCACTAGTCACGGCTGATGGGTGCATGCGATCAGCAATGGAAGCAGCTGATCTCCTACGGCTTCATTACTCCCGAACTTTCCAGGAGGCAACGAGCACAAACATTCCCCTCATTCCTACTACTCCACCATCTGGCTTAGAAAACATCACCTTCACTGCGGAAGCTGTGTTGAAGAAGTTGTTATGCTTGCGTATCCACAGTTCTCCTGGAGCTGACAACATCCGACCAAAGGCTCTCCAGGCAGTAGCTAGTGATCTAGCAGCACCACTGGCTATTTTCTATCAGAGATGTCTAGAGGAGAACCGTATTCCACCAGTATGGAAGCGAGGGGTCATCACTCCTATTCATAAAGGAGGTAGCCTCACTGATCCTGCCAACTACCGTCCAATAACACTACTTCCCGTACTATCCAAAGTGATGGAATCAATCGTCGCAGATGCGGTGATGGAATACCTGGAAAGCCACAATTTAATAGCCCCAGAGCAACATGGCTTTCGTCAAAAGCATTCGTGTAATACCAACCTATTAATTGCACGTAATAGCTGGACTGAAGCTGTTGATGATGGAGTAGGAGTCGATGTCATCTACCTACTTTCAAAAGCATTTGATCGCTTAAATCATCGCATTCTCCTTCACAAGCTTCGGAATTACGGCATTGGCGACCCAATCCTGAGTTGGATTGACAATTTTCTACAAGAACGAAGGTTAGTGGTGAGAGTCCGAGAATCATTGTCGGATGCAATCGATGTGGCGTGCGGAGTACCACAAGGCTCGGTTCTTGAACCTCGTCTATTCTTGGTGTTCATTAACGATTTGGCGAGATCAATTACTTCCGATTTTCTATTTTTCGCTGATGATATCAAGATATGGCGAAGGATCAGAGGACCGGAAGACCATGAACGACTGCAGTGCGATCTTAACACAGTGTCGAACTGGTCAGTACAAAACGCCCTACCGTTCAATGTAGACAAATGTTGCGTAGTACAATTACGCCATCGTCACAACTATACCTATTCACTTGGGACCAAAGGACTGCAGAATAGCTCCCAGGAACGTGACCTAGGTGTGATCGTACAGAGCGACCTCAACTGTTCAAAACAGGCTGAGGTAGCTGCGAAAAGAGGCAACCAGCATGTCGGCATGTTGCGAAGAGCATTCGGAAGATTTGACCCATCAATCTTCCCAATGATACACAATTCCTACGTGCGCCCGCATGTTGAATACGCTACCCAAGCTTGGCAACCTTGGTTGAAGCGGGACCTAGATGCGATAGAGGCACCACAACGGAGAGCAACAAAAAATGTGAAGGGCCTGCGCTATTACTCTTACCACCGAAGGCTGAAGTTGCTGGGAATTTTCAGCGGGCGCTATCGAAGGCTGCGCGGTGATCTCATATTAGCGTATCAAATATTGAGTGACCCCAACCACGTATGCCGCCATTTGCTGAAACTTAGCCACAACACGCAGCTCAGGGGTAACTGCTTAAAGTTGAAAGAACAATATAGCCGTCTAGAGTGTCGACGGAATTACTTTTCCCTTCGGGTTTGCAAACCTTGGAACGCACTCCCAGACTCAGTTGTATCCTCTCCTACCTTGGATGTTTTCAAAAAACGGTTAGATGTTGCTCTTAGCTCCCAACATTTTGTTACCTAAACTCCCCTACTGTGGATTACGCCAAGGATGCACTTCAACAGGATTTATGTATCAAACGGATCTAAGTGAGCGACCATATTTTACTTTGCTCACTCTTTACCTCAATGATCACTGCACCCCAGTGTCTTTCTGAACGTTTACGCTTGATAATTTATTTTAATTTTACACTGATGTTACTTATCAAACTATTCATCTCGGCAGACGTTCGATAGATGACCCAGACATATTTTGATTTCATCATATTCACCTCAACCATCCTACGGGACGTGTCAAGCACTTGCTTTTATCCCGTGATAAATCATTGTTCATTCTTTCCATTATACTAGGTATGATGGGTGTATGATTAATGGGGCGAAAATTTGTAACGGCGTGAGCCGCTCCGTTTTGTGCCGCGAGATAACAACAGAAGCCTACCATTTAGTACCAAATACGCCGTTGTTAAATGGTAGTGCAAAGATGTTGAAACTGGCAGTTGTAAATCGCTATCACTGCTGTTTAATGGTCAGTGGTCATGGTATAGTGCGGATTTAACAAAATCCGATGCTTGACATGTCCCGCTAGATGATCGGTTAGGGGTGAGCAAATTAAAGGCAAAAGTGGCAATGGGAAACAATGAACAACCGCAAATTGCGAATTTGCCGATTACAGCGTTCCAGTCTGTTTTATGTAATATCCAAGGATATCATCTGTGGTTTCCGCGAAAAAATGGAGGTGGGTTAGTTTGTTTTTTGTTTTTTTTCTGCTGTTTGTTTGGGTCGTTTGAATTACATGATATGGTGTAATGTGGCCAATGCATTGCCGATACGTGTTTTGAACACGGCTAACCTGGGGCTGAAATAACAGCTTCTGTGAGGATATACCACGTGTCGCAAACACGTAGCCAGATGTTTCGTTGTCACTCCAACCGAGTGTATTGTTTTTCTAACTTATGTTGACCTTTCAGTTGGTTGTTATGACTCAGTTTCAATAGGTGATGGTGGGATGATTAGTGTTGTTTACTATTTGGTAAGCCATGATTAGGTAACCACGCAAACGGCGATAACCTCGGCAGTAAATGTCAAGCACTCTGAGGAGCTGTTTGTATGACAAGTGGCGCACCCCGTTGACATTCTTGGTCGCCCGAGGTTGTAGAAATTCCAAGACCGTGAGGTCCCGCTTTAGCCATGCGCGCCATGCTTGCATTGCATAGTCAACATATGGGCGTACATAAGCTGAAATAATTGGCGGAGATTGACAGTTCGAATTGCCCGAAAGCTCTCCGTAGGAGTCCCACCATTTCGATCCCCTTCCTCGATACCCTACTGAACTGCTCTGAGCAGCCGAGATCTTCCTGAACCAACACACCGAGATCATTTTCATGAGAACAGTATTGCAGATTCTGCTCCCCCAGCTTATATGTGCGAACCATTCGGTGTCTTAAATGGAGCATTCGTGATTTAGCTACTTTGAAGGGAAGGCGATTTTGGACCTACCATCCATAACTCTTGTCAAGATGGATTTGGAGCTGGATACGGTCTTCTGGAGCTCTGATCACTCGCCAAACTTTAATGTCATCGGCTTAGAGCCAACAGTCTGACACAATTTGACTCATTACTTCGTTTATGAGGAACAAAATAGACGGGGCCCCAATACGGAACACTGTGACACTCCGCATTCGACGTGAATTGGATCTGACATAGATTCACCTACTTTCAACTCCAGATGCTTGTGAGAAAGAAAATTGCAGATCCACCCGAGGAGAGGATCACCAATGCCACATCCTTGAATTTTGGCGAGAAGGATATGATGGTCCAACCGGTCAAACGCCTTAGAGAAATCAAGGTAAGCCACATCAACTCCTGCACCAGCGTCCAGTTTCGGTCCAGTAGTCTGGTGCTAACAATAGGCTGGTTGTGCACGAACGATTCTGGCAGAAGCTATGTTGCTGCTGAGCAGTGTAACCAAAGCCGTCCATATAAGACATGAGTGTGTCGGCAATGATAGCCTCCATAACTTTTGGAAAAACTGGGAGTAGATTCACTGGTCGATAGTTAGCTGGATCGGAACGATTACACCCTTCGTAACTGCGAGTTATTATCCTGTGTTTCCACATTGCAGCAAAGTGCTGCTTGTCAAGGCAGCGCTGGAACAGCCCCGCCAAAGGTTCGGCCAAAATAGTAAGCGCCACAGCAAGCGTCTTTGGGCGGTTGTTGTCAATTGCTGGACAGCCTCCAGGTGCATGGATAGCAGCTTTCTTATCACGATGTCTACGGTAAAATTTATATGAGTCAGTCCTGCTGTGAACACCACAGATTCCGAAACTTCAGGAGACCACAGGATGCAAAGAAACGTTGGTGCATATTGTTGTTGCAGAACATTCGATGCTTCTTCAGCAGTGTAAGTTAGACCATCCGCTGTTTGAAGCAGGGGAAATCCACTTTCCATCTTGCAGAGGCTGTTCACTTGCTCGTACGGATGGGTAGGATTTGCACTTAATCGCCCGGCTAAAGCATGTTGGAAAGCTACTTTATCCGCGTGCATTAATTGGGTACATGGTTACGATGGACAACTTAAGGCTTCCAGGTACTCGGACTCGGATGGGTTTTGTGGGTAAACCACGCCACCTCGCACATCACCATGCGTTTGCGTGTCCTACTCCGTATAGACCACGTCACGTTTTTCAAACTGATAGTATATATTACCGATGCTTCACTAACCAGGGTGTTAAACTTACTGATGAAACGTTCCCAGGTAATATCGGTTTCATCCTCGGTTAGGAAACTCCAGTCGGTCGCCTCAACGGGTCGGGTTAAGGTATCGTAACTGGTTACGGTTCGCGTTGTTTGAGTTTGGTCCTCGGGATATTCAGCATAACAAGTGTACATGAAATGCAAAGTCGCATGATCACTGCGTCCTAGAAGAGTATCAAGTATCGCTCTCGATCATCAGATGATAATTAGTGAAAATTCGGTCCAATATGGTTGGCCTGTTATTTCCTCCGAATCTGGTGGGCGAAAGTGATGTGGCCATAAAGCGAAAAATCTGAGACAATATCTTGCAGGTCTGATTTGAATTGCTCTTTTGGTGTTGCCAGGGATTCTAGAGCATGCAAGTTGAAATCGCCAGTGACTGGAAGGTGACTGGACTTCCTGTTTATCATCTGCCTCAATGCAGCCTCCAAGTTGCAGTCCATCTTCGGTTTAGACGATGGTGGTCGGTAAACAACAACCACTATGTCAAGATCTTTCCCTCTCAGTCGGAAGCTGTACCAAATGGAGTCAGGTACAACGGTTTTCGAATCGTCTATGGGTTCGCACTGCAGATTGTTACGAAAGTAGAGGGCTAGCCCACCACCTTTTCTGGCTTGATCATTCCGGACAACAGACATACCTGTTAGCGCGATTTCGGCATCCGTTATCTCACAGCGCGACCACGTTTCCGTGATAACGATGAGGTCCCAAGCTGCTGACGCTAGTGGAAGTCTTAATTCAACCAATTTGCTTAGTACACCTTGGACATTTGTGTACACGCACGAGCGATTCTCGAAGACTAAAAATGTGTTGGGTGGAATGCATGAAGAAAGGGAGTTTACGCCGACCGATGGAAGGTCGGCAGCAAGTCGTTTTTTGAATGGATTGCAGGCTCTCGAGACGAATTTGGTGTATACTCAAATATCAGATGCCCCGGACGGATTCCATCTACCTTACGTAAGCCGAGGAACATAAGTACGTGGCATGACCAGTGCTTTTCGTAATAATGAATTCCGTTATGCACAGACTTCTCCTGATGTGCCATATGATAAGCTCTGGTGTGTCTGATGATTCAGTAACCAAGGGTTTGATAAAACGTGCACTGAAAGCTTCACAAATATCATCTGGTGCATAAAATTATGCTACATCAAGCATGTTGCTAAAATTGAAAGAGTTTTTGCGGCATGAGCCCCGGGCACAGAATAGGTTAGAGAGTTCAGTTATTTTGCTAGGGACGTTCAAATGTTTCTGCTCTTCTACAAAGAGATACCGTAGTTGCTCAGTGATCTTTGGCTGATGGGATAATAGAGCGAATCTGTAATTGGCTTAAATTTCGGCCGATTTTTATGCAGCTTGCATATTTCCTTGAACATCGCCCTCGGGTTTATGTTTAGTTTGCTGAGCACCTTTTAGCCGCACTACCGAACCGATGCAGAGCACAATTATACTATAAATACAGATCTGCTGATTGTTGATGACATGAAGACAGAAAGAAGTTGTCCCAGTTTTTATAAAACGAACCAGGAGCTTGAATGAGTTCCAGTCGACGGAACTGAGCACGATAGTATATTAGGTATAGACATCAGCCATGCGTATGCTTAAGCCGCGTTTGACCACCGGATGGTCGTTCGCGGGAAATTCATCAAGAACATTAATATAGATAACAGACAAGCCCATGTTAAAATAGAGATCCAGAGTACATTTCATCTTTGGGAGATTAGAAGCCATGTTTCTTACATCCACTCATTTGGGTGTAAGAGATAAGTACCGGAATTTCAAAGGAGCGGTTCCCATGGACAATGTAATAGATCGCAAGTTGATATTCTCCGATAATCTTATGTTTAAACGGTAAACTAGATGCACATACAGATGCAACCGTCAAAAATGCTAGGTCCCCTTGGCTGTAGTTTGGCGCCCGGTAGATACATTAGCAGCTGCTGCTGAGTAACAGATATGGCGAGCTATAGGGATTCTTGGAAGTCTTTCAGCAATGGGTTCTCGAAAGCTGCTGCGAGCGACCTGTTCAGATAAGTTACGCAGCCTCCATCTCGACAACAGTGTTGATTTATCATAAATCTGTCGTATCCGAAAATGGAACTGGTCAAGCTTTGGCCTTTTTGCCCGTATTATACTTCAGTTTAATCCGACGCATATTTCGACTTTGACCACACTAATCTTATCAACATCAAGAGAAAATATTGGACTTAGCTCGTCCTCTGTAGAGACGTAACGAGCTGACCGTTGCATGACTCGCTCATGAAATATCTCCGGGGCCATTTTGTCTCTTGTTAGAGTTTTCAGTAAGGAGTTATTGAAGTTGGATGTCGGGCACAGGTTCTCGTATCTACTAGTACATTTTCCTCATTAGGCCATCAGACTGTGCGGCAAAGGTTTATCAAAACTGGGGTTTTTTGACGAACTAACCGCTTCTTTAGATACGTGAATTGCAGTCTTTAGTTGGGACATGGTTCGTTTAATGGGACCCATCGTAGATACACAACTGATCAGACAATTCAGTTGGACAGTGTTTCGTACTGTTAAAGAATACACCGTTTGTCTATTTGTTTAGTTATTTAGTTGTATTGAAGAAATTTAACACCGACCGTTTAGAACAGTTCCTGGTGTAAAATTACCGTGTGCAGTGGACACTTGTACAAATTTGAGATCACTCGAAAAAGTAATAGCCCTAGCTGGTAGTTCAGTCGTTGAGTGACATACTAAGCGCTGCATTTTGTTTACAGGCAACGATAGAGATGATCCCATCGGGGCGGCAGAGTTGACGAGCTGTTTGCAGTCATCTGAGGATTTAGCTGGTGCAGGTATCTGATTACTATTCTCTATCTGTAAACTGTTGTCGCATTGTGGTAAGCTAATTCTCCGCAACCTCCTAACAATTTCCTAAAAACGCCATTTGTGTCGACCCGGGCAACAACTATGCAAAACAACGGCTTGAATTTGATTGGCTCTTCAAATCTTCTCGAGCCAGAAAAGGTAGCCAGCTATTGCAACAACCCCATTTTTCAATTAACTCATAGACCCACGCTCAACGCCCAGTGTATCAGAGGATTCAGTTTTTCTTTATTATAATGAAATGCCGCCAAGCTGCACATGAGCGTTGCACGTAAAGAAAGATGTTGTCCATGGTAAGATATGTGCTGCGTTTTAAATCTGTGTATTGCAGGTGTCACACCTGATGTATGGTGAGCATCATCATTTCGTCCCACTTCTTCATTTAGATGTTATAAGCATTCAACTCTTCCTAGACTATTATAACGAGCTGTTAAACTTTCCTTCCACGGAATATGGATCATGTCTAAAGCTAGATGTTAAGTTTAATTCTCGCAGTCAACAGACGACAACTTAGGAGTGATACTTTCTCGGTGGATAGAAGTTGCATTTCGAGGTTCAAAAGCGTCTGTTCGCTATTCCGGGAACGGAATAGATAACCGCGTCATTCCTGTCATGTAGACAACAGTACAGCTCATTCGTTTTTACTTGACCTTACTACCCAATTAGTTGGAATGTATTCGCTTGCGGAAGCTCCTTAAACACAACGTTTTCTGGAGTCGGTGACTTGTTAAACTGGTCTGCAATTTGATGCAATTGGAGCAAACAATTCCTCCTGGATACCAAAACTATGAATTTCGTGATCTCAGCTCTAGATTGAAAGAAATGTGATGCTTGCGACTCGATGCCTAGCTACAGGGCTTACAAACAATATTGGGAACCAAATTTAACTAGTAAAATCATCCCATTTGATATTGTCTAGTTCGCAGCCAAACATGGCTATGTGAAATATATGTGCATCGTAGGGGGTACAAGAGGCTGATGCCGTGTGGGTTAAGGTTTCACAAAGCACGATTACGAACTCTCAAAGGGAGATGGGCCTAAGGTTTCTCTTGAATTATTGATAAACTTTATGTAGGGCGGAACATACAGCACATTTTGGGTAATAGCTAGGTGTAGTTAGCTCAAGAGTCACTGCGTTTGTGTGTGTATGCGAATATATGACTTTCTCCAGATGCAAATGCGTTTCCGCAATAATTTGTCTTCGTAAAGAGCTTAAAAGTTGGTAGCGGAACTGCCTAAGAAGCACAACCGTACAGAATGGTTCAACGGTTAATCCTTTGTTGCATGTTCTTCACTTTTTCTTGTACGCTTCCAGCACATTTTTGTCCGGGTGTCGGTTCGGCTGCCGGCTGTTCGTTACTCTTCGTTCCGAGTCTTTCAGACATATTGGCTGGCGCTTGTGGGACCTTGCAATGAAGACGGATGGTCTTTCATCAGCGACTGCGATCTCCATTCCCATGAGGATCACGGATTCCTCAACTGAATAGGGCCAGGAATTCAACGCGGCCCAGGGAAAGCTGAATCCAGCTTTCACGAAGAGGGGCCGAATCGTGGACGACAGGTGACTGTGGATAGCGCCGCAAGCAATCGGTTCGAGATCGAACCAATCCAACTGACCAAAACACCATTTGAGTCACCTATCCTGCAATTGCTTGCAATAAATATCCAAATCATCATTCGCGTCCATCAGCTCCTATGCATTTGCAAAACAGTTGCCACAAACACATCTCATGTCCTGGATCTCAAGCACCTCATAACTTACGCTAGCAAAGATTAATATTTCATCAAACAGCAATGTTCGCATTTCCGATTGTACAAAACCGATTATGCATTCTTTGGCGTGCCTCGTGTAACATAAAGAATATACATCGTATTTAGTTAGTTAGTTATTTAGGTGATGCTTGCACCCGTTGGATGTTCAGGCATTCAGTGCTCGCCTAGGTTGTAATTGGTTTACAAAAACCTGGTCGACATGTTATATTTACTTCCACACAGCGAACTCCACATAAGTTTCCTCTGTCCTCTTTAACCGAATAATTTTTTTATTTCTATTCTTTAGACAATAAAAGTACATTTTCAACACCCCGACCAGTTCACACAAAGGGGCTTGTAAAGTAGTGCTTCTTAGCCCGTTTAAAGTCCGTTTTCATTGTTTCCCAAATACTTCGAACGTGTACACCAACAGCCATTGACCAGTGCCAACAATATTCCATAAAGCTTGCATCAAATGTTTGCTGCTAATTAACTGAGGTTTTGAGTGAGACGCGCTACTCACTTTTCGTCCATTGAACCCGCTGACAGGGGGTAGGCGATAAGAACTTAAGCAGTTTGGTCTTTTGTTAAACAACGGTAACATTGGGCCAATCCTCCAAAGGTGTTTTGCAAGCAGCGCTTTTGCAAGTGATAGCGATAAGACCCGAATGATGGCAATAGCTTACTTCTCCTCTTACCGAATGCAGCTAAACGCTTGGACCGACAGTAAACTTGCTCTACACTGCATACAGTTTTATCCCCCTCACTGGAGAAAATATTTTGTGGGTCACAAAAATTGATCTCACATCACCAATCTCCCAAATTTGATTTGCTACAGCTGTTGGAGGCATCATAATTATTTCCTCTGAAAATGCCATTTAAAAAGCGTATACATTTCTGAGGGTTTATATCTCTAGTGATAATTTGGACAATCTGCATCGAACAAATTTGGACAAAAGCACATCGTCTTCTCATTATTGTTCCTGCATCGCTTTTCTTCTCGTTGATTTCTGTCCTACCACTGTTGGCTACCACTGAGCCGATCTCTCAAGGTGATAGATAAATGCTTCCAAAAATGCAATCCACTCATGAAATGAGAGCTGTTACGAACTCACTGGCGAATATTAAAAGTGCTAGACTCGAAGTAGCTAAAGGATAGCTGTATGATGGGGGGGAGCTTAACATACTACACAGGCCCCCACATAAATGTATACATATCTATGTATACTGTGTCACGATAATGATGACAAAATTGCATATGACAACAGCCAACAAGAAGAAACTAGTCAACAGAAATACATTGGGTGCTTGCATTAAACCACGACAGCGCATGGCCAGGTGAGAAATGTAAGTGGTGTGTGGAAGCAGCTGTCCGGGAGACAGTTTCAAGAAGGTTCGTATTACTTTACTTGACCTGACGGCTATAAAAACTTTTATTCCTACTCACAACTTCTCCATATGGTACTACTGTTAAGTGATTGAGCACCGCAAGAACTTTAATGAGAACATAACAGAACTTGAAAAATCCTTCCACTATCCAACATTGTTGTACCAATACTCAAGATGGTATTTTACCTGTGTCTCGAATGTCGAGAAATATACCGTTTATTTATTTATGTATTTAAGTATTGTCTACAAAAAAATGATTCACTTGACTTGGTATGACTCCAGTTAACACGCACGCACCCATAGCCTAAGAAAGGCAACTTACGAGTGTCCTTTGTTCCTGTGAACGCAGTGTTCAAGTATTCTGAGTAATAGCGAGTGCCCATTAGGAACGATAAAATTTTGCCGATGAGATGCAGGCTGATGGATTCTGGAAGCTGAAACAAATCGGAATCCACATGATGACACGTCTGATCCATTAAGGGAAAAAATGTTGCTTCCTTGCGAACGGATTGAAAGTGAACATGTGATTAGTCTAGTGAATTTAAAATTGACAAGCAGGACATCGTGTTACTACAATTGCGGCTGGAGTGTAAAACATATCTACAGGGTTATTTTCTTCTCTATCGGTGAACTTTTATCCCCCCCCCCCGCCGAATAGGCTCACGACAACATGGTGCCAAAAATTGTTTTAGTAAACTGAGAGTGTAGAAATCAAGCGGAGAACTTTCTAAACATGACGTAATGATTGTGAAATCATTGACCTCAACGGTATAGGCACAGTGTAACTGGCCGACGGTGTGGTGAAGTTCAGACGACAAGCATAAGGGATCAGGTAACGAGTAAGACAGAGAGACGAAACCAGTGTGTTAACGTTATTGGAAATGGAAGGCGTACTGGGTAACCAAGATCACTTAACACAGATATGAGTTTGGGATCCAAGTAGATCCCTAGATAGATAGCGCAGACATCATATTTGAAATAGCCGCGCCACGTGTTAGGGTCATTGTGGCTACATGTGTGCACCAAACATTAGCGTTCGAGAATCCCGCTTCAGTTGTCCGTCCAACAACAAATTGTGTTTGAAAAAAGTATTCGGTTTTTCGTCAGCTCCTTAATAACATTACACTTGCATGTACGTGATACGAGGTAAAATAGATCAAGTTTCGTCAACTGGCATGTCGCTGATCCGGAACGAGAGGCTCACAAAAGGAGGAGGGGTAATACTGTAGTATTGAAGCGACTCACAGTGTGAAGACATGTGGAAGTCAGACTCGCAGGTCCTCGACTCTCTTTGGTGCCGCCTGCAGTTAAAAGGCGGGGACGCTTGCCTTATTGTCTTTGTGTACCGCCCACCTAACTTTACACCCGAAACCAAATGCCATCTAGCGGCTGCTTTAAGATGCAGTTTACAGCGAAAGTACACTCACATACTTATCATGGGTGATTTCAAGGTACATTGTGTAGAAAGTCTTGCCACGATCGGAGAACAATTCAAAGCCAATCTACAGGATCTCCTAACCATTGTTCCTCACCACATGGTACGAAGAAACCTTCCCTCATCTACTCACCTCACTCATTAGACCAATCCTTGATTACGGTGACCCATCTTAGCATCCGATAACCCAGTGGAAAACTGAAAAGCTGGATAAAATACAGCATATCGCAATTAGTATGCTACCCAATCTACGAAAGTTTCCGTATGAAAAACGTTGTAAAAGGCTCGGACTCTACACACTATCCTACCACCGAGTACAAATTGACCTTGTTATGACCCATCGAGTACTACACTTGCATCATTTCCCTATACTGCGGCCAATATTTCACCTGCGGGAACCTTGTAACATCCGAGGACACCGCTACAAACTCAGATTCCCCTGCATGAACAAACTATCACATCAGCTTTGTATAGAACAAAGAATCGTAAACTTATACAATACATTACCAAAAGTATTAATAGTTGCTGATTCTGTGAAGTGTTTTAAGACACGGATGGACGATTATTTCGGAAACCTGTGCTTTCGTGAAACGATGCACATTCAATGCCAAAAGAAGACATCGTATACCCGGAAATAACGACAGCAATACGAATCCCTAACCGAACAAGTATAAACAACTAACTGACCAAACACAACCGCTGACGATTCACAAATAATGTTTTTGATTTTTCATACTTCCATAGAGTTGTACAGAAACCACTTTACTTGCTATTAACTACCGTCTCAGACGTAGTCACAGTCTTTACAATTACATCACCTTGCCCACTCGGTTCAGAACGGATAACAGGCCATCTGTGCTGGATCTCGTGCTTACGAATGAGTAGCATATGATTGATTTGTCGGTTTTAAACTGTCCGTTGTGTCGCAGTGATCACTCAATGATCAATTTCAACTCTGTCTGCTGTGCAGAACATCGGAATGAGAACGATGAGACTGTGCGAACCATCACAAGCTGCGATCGGTTAGCCCAGCTCATCAACGCCACAACTAGGTCCTTGCTTGTCGAAGAACTCCCAGAAGTCGTTTGGCTCGAGTTCGTCAGACATCTGATTGCAGAGGCTTCAGAAATGAGTTTGCGATAAGTGTTCACCAGTTTCTTTCGTTAGGAGCAGAATTCGAAAATGGATGAGTGTACACAACACAGCATAGTAAGTGTACAGAAAGGATCCAACACCAGAAATTTGGGACAACTATGTGGCCCAAAGTAACCACTTCCCACAACTGCTAAGAGAAGACAGAGCCGCCTATCAGCAGAACATCGCAAAAGCCTTCAGTGCTAACCACAAACTGCCGTACAAGTACGTTAAGAGCCTACGAAAGGTGAGGCAAGGATTTCCTCCACTCAAGACGGCTAATGGCCCAACAAGAACGGCTGTTGAAGCAACAAACATGCTGCTGATGCAATATGGCCCCACGTTTCAGTGGGTCTTGCCACCAAGCGATCTTTCAAGCTTTGTCGTCTCCTCGCCAGGACAAAGCCACATCACTTTTACCGCAGAGGCAGTATTGCAAAAGTTGACATCTCTACTCAAACACAGCTTGCCGGGTGTCGACACCGTTCGCTCAGAAGCACTGGAAGCAGCAGCAGCAAGCCAACTGGCAGGAACTTTAGCTCAGTTTTTCCAACGCTGCTTAGACCAGAATCAACCTCCCGCTTGTGGAATCTTGGAATTATAACCGCGATTCAAAAGGTGGAAGCAGTACTGATCCCTCCAACTACCGCCTGCTATCCTTACTCCCTATACTCTCCAGGGTCATGGAAACCATAGTTGCTGATACACTGCTTTGCTATCTGGTAAACGGTAACATCATCACTCCTGAGCAGCACGGTTTCCGTCGACAGCGGTCATGTACAACGAATTTACTAATTGCACGCAGTAACTGGAAGGAGACAGCGGATGCTGGAGATGGTGCTGATGTGATCTAACTGGAATTTTCGAGGGCTTTCGACCGTCTAGACCATCGGATACTAGTCCCCAAGCTGCAGCATTACGAGATCGGCGACCCTCTTTTAAGCTGGATCGCCAACTTTCTACTTCAACAGCAATTAGTGGTCAGAGTTCGGAGCTCTTTATTGAACCCCAAGCAAGTCGAGTGTGACGTGCCGCAACGTACAGTTCTAGATCCACGTTTGGTTTTGTGTTGATTAATGAGTTGACACGGGGAATCGCTTCAAACTTCCTAATGTTGGTCGACGATATCAAAATTTGGCGTAGGATCCAGGCGAACGACGACCAGCATGTGCTTCAGAATGACCTAGATACGGTGTATCAATGGTCAACCCAAAACCTACTGCATTTCAACGTCAGTAAATGCAAGGCACTTTTCATCCGACATCAGAGCAGCTACTCATACCGGCTCGGAACGAATATGCTGCAACAACCCACTGTCGAACGTGACTTGGGTGTCCTAGTTCGAGGTGACTTGGATTGCTCTAAGCAATGCGGAAAAACCTCGAAGACTAGGAACAAACAAGTCGGGCTGTTGCGACCGGCGTTTGGACAAATAAACAGCTCCATATTTTCACAAATGCTCAGTGCGTATGTTCCCCCCATGTCGAACACGCAATTCAAGCCTGGCGTCGATGGCAGAAACTCGACCTTAATGCACTAGAGCAGTCACAGCATCGAGCATCTAAGAAGATAATTGGAATGCGCAATCTTTCATACCAAGATAGGCTGCAATGATTGGGGGTATTTAGTTGAAGCTCTCGCAGGCTATGAGGCGATCTGATTATAGCATACTCGATTCTGCCAGACCCACATCATGTGTGCCGCCCTTTACTGCAACTCAGCAGCAATACAAACCTGAACGGCCACTCACTGAAACCCGCTGTACAGTACAGCCGCCTGCAGTGTCCCAGAAATTTCTTTTCCATTCGTGTCTGTCATCCGTGGAATACTCGCCCAAAATCGGTCGTCACTGCATCAATACGAACCGTATTTAAAAGACGGTTGGAAGATGCACTCATACATTTTTTCACTTAGCACTACGTCTCCATCCTACATCTGAAGTTTGCCATGGAATTATTTGATGTTAACTGCGGGTGCTGTGAATCTAAGCGGATTACAGGACTACGGCGGAGCAAACGACAAGTCTTTCTTTTCTTATTTAAAGTACTAACTGTTTTACTATCATTATTATTATTTCGTTATCCCTACTAACCATTCAACTTAGAAAGCAACGCTTCTTAACTGGTATACATTCATTGTTCATTGTTCAAAGTGTGCAGACCTCCCACTATCGGTTTCAAATAGCTTCATTTCTGCCTAAGCCGGAAAGGTCCGAAGGAGGGAAGTTGGAATGCACCGAGGAACAGAGAAAACTAATTCTCTGATTACGGTGCATACACGTGAGTAACGCCTCCTAATGTGTTTGTGAGAAGTGGGGCAATTCCATCAAGCTGGAGTAGTCGGCAATAGTAGGGTAAGGGAAAATCACAGTGGTTATTAGTAAACTGCCATCTTTAAATATTATACTACTAAAATGTCTGCTAGTAGCATGTTGCATGACGCAAGTAATATGGACAGAAGCCAGACGCCCCAAATTCGAGATGCAAGTTAAAATAATGCAATGTTGGTATAAATAACGATAAATACGAGCATTATATGATAGGGATTTTCCTGAGCAGAAGATGCACAATGTCTCGTTAAGCTAGCCGATCGATTCGCTCTCGCCTATTGGACAACTGTGATATCGGACAGTTGTGCGTGTGCTCTTGGACATTAATCAACACGGTGTTGGAAAGGTATATTCAAGAACCATCTCCTACACATACGACAATGCCATAGGTTCAGATCTGATGCCAACTAGTCCAAGCACTTGGCACAACTTCGCCACTGCTGCACCAAGCGCCGTTGCGTCCGCCTTCGGATAACTCACTGCTCAATGCCACGTGTCCCAAAAGTAGTGAGAAGGGCTTTTCGGGCTTCTACCTGACGGCTTGATCATTTCGTTAGCTTTCTCAACAAGAGCCGTGTTACAAATTGGGTTATTTAAATTAGGGAACCTAAGATTTCAAAAACCGCCGGATACATTAGCTTGTAGCCACTACGTCTTTAAGGTTATTTTGCGTGAGGTTATCGCGTCCTGGGTTCGCAGTCTCACCAATAAGTACAGGCGGTTTCTCCGAAGGTGGCGATCCAAATAAGGGAACACATCCTGAAGTTAAGTCAAGAAAGTGCTTTATCTACATGACGAGGAGTACGTGATCAGTTGTACCACATGCTTTCAGAAATGTAAGCAAACTAAGAAATGTAAGAAAACGTAAGCATGATAGTAAAGCAGACCAAAAGTTGGTTTAATAAATGACAAATACAACGACTTCATGGCGTAAAATGGTCAGTTAATTCTCGGACGAGTTTGTTTGGGTCAACCTAAAGTCGTGTTGGAGAAGGAATAACTGACGTACTGTAAGCTCGTATTCGGGCATACATGGACTTGTACTTCTGTCTGGTCGACTAAGCGGACAAATAGTTCAGTACTAAGCTATGAAAGGGGTGACCATTACCGGCAAGTAGAGCTGACACTAACCTCTTACAGGAACGAACATGAGTGGACTCAAGTATATCATAAGATGTAAGTATGCTGTTAATTCCGAAATGCCGACATACCGCTTAACATACTGCATTCCTCTCGTGATATCAAAACAAATCAGAAAGCAGTCCCGTTTGTTAGAGCACAGAAAACAGGGACAAGACTACGAGTTACGTGCCAGTTTTCCCCATTCCAAACACTACATTCCACAACTTTGTTCGTCTTCATCCGAAGTGCTCACACAGGCGTAGCTGAACCGGGCCTCGGAATATGGACCTACAAATCGTCCGCGCCGTCAGCAACACTTGTAATAACCCACCGTTAGTTAACCTGGAGTCTTTATTGTGTGGATGGACTGCGACCCACCATGGAAGCTCACAATCATCTTGAATGCGAACTAGTGCCCTCACTGCCAGGAAACGTGGCAAAGAAGGTTGTACGGCCAGATGAGCGCAGACTGTACCGTACTACGGACCGTTTCTCCCATCCAAAGCATGTTGTTGGTGTCGAATTGAAAGGAGCGCATTTCATTTCTTAAGTAGGTCAAGTAAGATTCCTAGAGAGAAAACCATTGATGTCTCAAAGTGATTAATAGTCAGGTGAACCTCGGGGTGAGTTTTGCTCATATGGCAAACAATGTACATCAAATTCCTAAGAGGGAGTGGTAAGGTTGTAAATAATAGTAATTGTCTTCTACTGTGATAGCAGGACATTGGCTCATCAAGCGCTCCAACATGGAGGTCTCTCGAGTTACTTTTTACGAGTACCCAAGTGCAATGCGTTCGTCTTACGTAAGCGACTGAAACACGGAGACTATGCTAAAACACCAGACATTATAATCATTAAAATTATGAAAGAATGAAGATCAACTGTCCTACTTTTCCACCTAAGCAGTCGACGGAAAGCGAATTTGTTTAGACTCGTCGTCGTCTGCCGAGCCTAGGTCCAATTAGAGCGAAGACTTGAGTACTTTCCTTTCTCAACGCAGTCCTCACAATACTGTGAGCACGATGAGGATCTAAAACATTATTCAGTACACATTTGCCAAACATCTTACGGATTTCTTGGTAGGAAGTAACTTGTGCAAATCCGTACAATGTGATTGCTACTTGGGGAATACAGACGGGGACCGTCGATATTCTTTTATTCGCAAGCACAGAATCGCCATCCATGTTGAACCGGTGTAGGTGTGACAAGCCGGTTTTTAGACCGTCACGGGCATATCTGATTTTTCCACTTTATTCCATCAGTACGAAGCACCATTGGTAATCATTTTGCACTAAGCTTCGCGTTTTGCATTCGGTCGGCAGGAATTTGGATGAAAACTCCGGTAACTCTCGAGTACTCATTTATTCTCGGCTACCACACAACCACAAGCATAAGAGCACAGGCTAAGGATGGCGAAGTTAACCCAGCTGAGAGTCTGGCCGTCACAAATCACAGAGTGGGCCATTAAGTAAAGCGCAATCATTATGGATATATGTGCAGTTATTTGCCACTATCGCAAGCGTCTGTGCCCACTCTTGTGTACTTTTGCACGTCTCATTAAATAACCAAACTGGTGAATCGTATATCAGTCATGAATGCTCCTGCGTATCGATCGTGGACACAGTTACCCACATGATTGTTTGACTCAGACCTTGGCTTACCTTACATAGTTCATTGGTTATTAAGCCTGCGCGTTCTGATTCGCCCACCGGGTTACGGGCCATGCTTAACGGTATCTCACATGAAAGGCGCGGGATAGCGTAACGATGGACAGTGTCCACTTAACATTGGCGATAACTAGCCTGCTCTATCAACGCCCCGATGGTTGATCAAAAGAAACTTCCACTGGATGCTGTGTTGCAAACATTCAAAACAAACGCTTGGAGCCTGATGCCGGAAAAGAGCCAAGTAACTAGAAGCGTTTGCTCTCGAGCTGAGAAGCGTGGGGAGTAGGTATGCATTGCGTGCGGAAGATGCGTAGTTGACCAGCTTACCTTCATGATACTTCCTATAACGTTGGCCAGAGCCTTCTGTTTCTACAAACATATAAAAGACGTCAGTTAAAAAGTGCATACTCTCCACAAAACTACCAAAAGCAATGCTAACAAAAGTGTATTCATCTGGAGGGAGTTGGGACATTTACCACATGGAATGGGCTGGCCGCATCTGAGCCTTGCTACCTGGCCAACAGATGCTTTGTCGTAGTTAGATGCCTTATTTGATCAGATGGTGGAAACCTCATGTCATTTGCATGAAACGTAAATGCACACGAACAGTTCATATTACGAACAGTTTGCTGGTGTCCACTGGCACTACAGACCCTCACAATCAGACCGAAGCCTTTAGTTAAAGCTGTATACAGTTCATGAACATATGCCATCTACTAAGAATTTTTGTAACCTTGTGACTATTGAGCAGTCACTTATAGGGCAAGCTTGCAGGCTCGAGCACCAACTGACGTGTAAAGGAAAGCAAGTGAAACAACCAGTGTAGAATCGTTCGAACGGCTTGTTTTTCTTAACTCAACCGTAGCTTACTTCGGCAACAACAGTGACAAGAAGGTACCACCACTGAACGTTTTTAAGTTTACAAACTAGTACATATATCAGCGTGGAGCAGGAAAATTGTGTGTCGTCGTATCCCTGCGACCCTGCTGATCGTTTGTGCTTATTATGTTTGCTATGATACTGCGACATCATCCTAACTAGGTTCAATGAGGAAAGGGGTCATGGAGATGTTCCTTTTCCGTTTGCTTCAGCGCAAGAAACTTTAGATTCGTTAGAGAAGTAAAGTTAGGTCTAATGGTAGCAGCCTAATGAAGCTATGATTATTGGATGCAGAACATGTGGTGGCCAAGTTCAACGGACGACGCACTCGATGAAGAGGAAATCACATCCAGTCATTTGTGTTGGTCAAGCGCTGTGAAGTAGCGTCAGTGACATAAGGAAAATAAGAAAGAGAACAACACACTTAAAAGCATCATTTAAACAAATGCATCTAGAAGGTCAGAGTTAATCAAAAACTTGGCGCTAAGTTAAAAATCCCACAGAAGTCTTCGGTCAGTGTAAGTGTTCATAAAGTTCAGTGACCTGCTACAGACTTTACAGTGATTGACGCGTAAGGACACTAGTGGCTTGTTCTGTCTCTGTTCCTACCAATTTATCCTGATGGCTATAGAACTGTTCGTTGGACAGTGTAGGTGTCTGCGAGTTGCTATCACACTGACGCTCAGGTCCTTATGAAGCACATTTATGAGAAGTGGAACACACAACTGCATGCGTTTGAGGACTTAACATGGAGAGCTTACGATGACTCCCCGAATTCCAAAACCTGAACAGCACATATGGCATAGCGTAACATTTGCATGAAATTGATGTGTGCGGACAAGGTAACGCATCAACAGGAGTTAATGCATCATTTCTGTACAAATCGTAATCACGTATACAGCCATGTTAATGGCAGTCGTAGGGTGAAGCGCAGAATTCCAGCACTGGTCACAACTGACGGGCAGACCCAATAAGCAACGAAAGCAGCCGATCCCTTACGGTTCCAATACTCACCTACGCTCCAGATACTAACAGGCCTAATGATTATTCCACTTTGTATTACTTCGCCGTCAGGTTTAGTCGACATCACTTTTACTAGAGAAGCGGTTTTAAAGAAGCTGCTGTCCCTACATATCCACATCCATCCTGCTGTCGATAACATTCGAATGAAGGCTGTAAAGGCGGCAGTCAGCGATCTAGTAGAAGCACTGGCCATATTCTATCAGCACTGTCTAGAGAAGAACAAACTTCCAACAATATAGCAGTGAGGGATTATCACTCCTATTCATAAGGGAGGAAGCCGCACTGACCCGAAGAATTACCGTCCGATAACGCTGCTTCTTGTGCTTTCCAAAGTTATGGAATCAGTCATCACAGATAAACGTATGCAATACCTAGAAAACCACAGCATTATAGCACCGGAGCAATATCGCTTCCAACAAAACCGCCCTACACTACGAACCTGTAAATTGCGCGCAATAGTTGGACTGAAGCGTTTGATGGTGGAACAGGAGTCGAGTTCATTCACTTGGACTTCTCAAGAACATTTAACCACATAGATCACCATAAATTTCATATCTGTGGCAATGGTGACCCAGTGCTGGGATGGATAGGAAATTTCCTGCACGAACGTCGGTCAGTGGTGAGAGTACGAGAAACCGTGTTCGGTGTGACTGGCCTGGTGTGCGGTGCACCCAAAGCTCGCTACCAGGATTTCGTCTATTCTTTGGTTTCCATAAAGGATCTGGAGAGGGCAATTACTTCCGACTTCCTGTTGTTCCCAGATGATACAAAAATATGGCGAATGGTCAGGGAACCGGTCGTCTACGAAGTACTCCAACGTGCTAACTCGATTAAAAACTTTTCATCTCAAATACGCTACATTTCAATGTGGAAAAATTTGGCGCTGTTCATTTAAGCCATAGGTATAACTACGTGTATTGGATTGAGATATATTGCAAACCACTTCCCTGGAACGCGATCTCGACGTTCAAAACACCTGAGATTGCTGCGAAAAGAGGCAACCAGCACTTCGACCTGCTGCGAACAGCATTCCGGAGATCTGACCCAATGAAATTTCCAACGATGTACAATTCTTATGCGCGTTCTCACGTTGAATACGCTATACGGTCTTGGCAGCTCGGATAAAAGCGCAACTTGGAGGTGCTAGAGAAACCACAACGCAGGGCTACAAAGAACGTAAAGTGTATACGAAATCTATCCTACTTGAGAGTTCTCAGTACGCGCTGCCTTCGGCAGCGCGTCAATTCCATTAGTATACCAATTAGGTGACTCTACGCAGGGATGCCGCACCTGCTGAAACTCGGCCATAACACCAATTTCAGAGTTAACTGTCTGAAACTGCGTAAACAGTATGCGCGTTTGGAATGCCGGTGGAATTATTTTTCTATGCAGTATTGCCCACTCTTGGACTGCTACTAAAAACACAGTTGTTTCCACCCTCACCCTGGAGTTTAAAAAGCTGTTGGATGTTTCCCTTGACTCCCACCACTACGTCATCTAAACTGCTACGTTAGAATATATCAAAACGGTGTGTCACTTGGTCGTACGGCCACAATTTATCTCGGATTTCGCTTCCCTCGCGGTGGTCATTCCAGTTCTCCACACACATACTTGTACGCGCATTCCTGCTAACCAATTCGGTGATCATTACTCAGTGCCTTTCCTCTCTTGGATCTAACTTGTGTGGATCACGATACAACGCCCGTTTTCAGTTTTGTCACATTCTTCGTAGATTACTGCCTGTGAAATCACACCGCTCCCTATCGTTTCGAGAATAATCTTCGTCTCATTCGGTAGAAGAAGCTGAGGACTATCAAACGACCCTGCAACCATTCATACAAGCGGGAGCATAAAAAGTTATGAGACATTTTGCGTCGTTCATCCACAAACATTGCATCCTAGACGCTCAGGGAAGCTTGCCAACGGAATGCGTGCATCGTCGCGCAAAACACGACCAGATCAATACATACCGTGTCTTCGTGTGCTTGTATGCGCACCGCTGGATCTGGCAATCTGTGCGCGACCGCGAGAGTAAGAGAGAGAGGCGTTGTGACAGCCATCTGTCTCGGAGGATTGACCTTGACGCCGGAACATACCATCTAGGGTCCTAGGTAGAACTAACCATCACGCGTTCACTTGCCCTGATGAGCGCTGGTACCCGATCCGCGCTGCCTAAGGGCACCTGTGGAATGTGCAATAAGACGGTCAAAATAGGAACTTTCTGTGGAAATTACCAAACCTATTTACATGCGAAATGTGGGAAAAGCACACCAAGCGAGTGCAGGCTGATCAGCATCAGGCCTAACTCGTTTTGCTTCTGTGCGAAATGTAATACTGTCCCATTGATTAAAAGCGTAGTCGCACTGTCCCAGAAGTAATAAATGCTTAGTTGGGAAGATGCTACACACCAAAATAGTTTCGGTAGGAACAAGCACAGCAGAATCTCAATCATAGGACCCTCCACCGAACTCCACTGCAAGCCAACTCGACAATGCCGAATTTTACGCTAATAAAGTTGCTCCTGCAAACACTGTCAATAAGCCAAATCGCCCAAGCGTTCCCGAACACTTCACCCCAGTTCATTAACAACAATTTCCCTACAAACCACTTGCACCCACCATAGTTTGCCAAAACCAAGAAAACATGCAAATAGCAGCCGCAAATGGGCGGTTGTTGTATCAAAGTGAACTCCTAAAGTCAGACACTGCTGTTTCTACGTACTACCACACTCGCAACTAATGTGAAAGGCAACGCTGCACGGACACATTTTAAATCGCTCCGTCTTCCGACCACGGTCCATACTCCTAGAAAAGAAACTCAGAAACAAGTGGATGCCGTATCTATAGTATGTACTAATGTTCCTGAGTCAACATCGAAGGTCTTGAAGAGGAAACAGGTGGATGAACTAAACCAATGGAATACCATAAGTAGCCTCCTCAGTATTCTGAGGAGTGGGTCACCTGCCACCCGAACTCCAAGTACTATGGCACAGCCACGCTTCTTCGGGATGTGTTAAACTTTGTCTATGAAGTGGAAGTAGTGTTGCATTCGACTGATCGTCTCCAGAACGAATTCGGTTTATTTCGCGTCTTTCCAGACGTTCCATGGGGCGAGCGCAAGCTAGCGAAGCAGAGCTTAGAAGAGTTCCGGCTAAATACCGCAGCCAGGAACATTTTTGTCCACAGTGTCCCTCAGTCTAATGAGCATTATGAATATGAAGCAAAGGCACACTACCAGAAGCAGTGGCATTAATATTCGTGAAACACTGCACTTGAATGTCGTTGTAGCGACTTCTGTCTCGAGGCTGATACCAAGGGTGCCTCCCAAAGATAATCAAACTCGTACTACAACCTAGGCAGATGGCACTTACGCTACGGGAACGCAGGCAGTCACTACGGAACAGACTGCTAACCGAGCTTCGTTTCAACACCACGAGTGAAACTGTCGTCTGACTTAAAGCACCTCCACAGCAGACAAACGAAATAGTGAACTTATCCATAATTCACACTGGAAACAGGTATGAAAGAAGTGAGGATCTTGATGTGCAATCCTGCAGCCACATCCCATGTAGTGCGCAAACTGGATTGTCAGAGGGGTTAATCACTGTGCCACTTAACCCAGCTCCAAACGACACGCCAATAATACCAGAAAAACCAGCTAGCTGCCGACCATACAACGGGTAGCTCAACCTTTCATCCTAGACACAAGCACCTCGGATCGCTACTGAGAACCGAAATACTTGCCTGCATTTGCACGGGTGCCCAAGGACACCTCAGCAAAATCGCCGGGCTTCGGTTGCGTCAGGCAAAAATCGCTTGGGATCTAATCTCCATAACCGAGACTTGGTGGAACTCAGAGGTTACGGATGCCGAGATCGCGATTCAGGGAATCTCATTGTTTCGACACGATCATCCCAGCAGCGGAGGTTGTGCTATCCTCTACTATCGTAACGACTTACATTGCGAACCACTGGATGATCCGGAGACGCGGGTCACCGATTGGCTATGATGTCGTTTGCGTCTGACACGACGACAACTGCTTCCTGGCAGTCGTACATCGCCCCCCACCCTTCACTCCAGAGATGGATTCCAACCTAATCTCATAACTGACGAAATGCTTGCACCCAACTTACAGCCACCTTCTTATCTCCGGCGATTTCAACGTGCACGACTTGGAATCCTCGGCGTCCCCCGGTGAAACATTCAAGGCCGAACTGCTAGACCTTATCGCAAGTATTCCGCTCTACTATCACATCACATTACCTACCATGTACAAAGCTGGTGACAAAGCATCGGTACTTGACCTCGTACTTACAACTGAGGAACTAATGGTCGACAGGCCATTTATAGACACCCCACTAGGGTTAATCGATCATGGCACCATACTTTAGAACTATGTGGGTTACGCTGAATATCCGGAAGAGCACACAGAAGTAAGACGTAGTAGCACACATTACAACATCCTAAACGACCTAGTTGAGACGACTGATTGAGAATTCTTGAAAGCTGGCTCACCTGACAGCGCCTGGATTCATTTTGTTGGACGCTTCAGCAATCTAATCACAACTGCTTCAGAAACGAAGAGGGTTCGCTCTAAAAATCCCTCGTCTTTCATCAAAAGTAGAACGCGCGAAAGCATGTCATCAAGGGATACAGCTTGGCACACTTAAAGTACTCGTTCTGGTCCCCAAAGTTGGAGCGATTACGTAACGCAACCCAGTCATTGTAACAGGCTTGTCCGTGATGGTAAATTGACTCGCCAACATTATTTGGCTTGTAAATTTGCCAACGACGAAAAGCTCATATACAAGCAGGTTAACACCATCCGGAAAGTGAAGATCGGTATCCCATCACTTAACACGCCAGTCGGAGTGGCACAGAGTGTCGAAGATGCAGCCAACGCCCTACGGATGCAGTATGCCCCAAACTGCCAAAGAGACATTTGCCACCGTTACATCCCCATATCCATCACCTCTATTCCAACACTCACCAACATCGATTTTACTGTCACAGCTGTATTGAAGAAACTGCTTTCACTACGTACCCACAACTTTCCCCCAGGAATCGATTATCTTCACCCGTGTGCGCTGAAGGTAGCAGCATCAACGCTGGCCGGACCATTATCGCATTTCTTCCAAACGTGCTTGAATAAGCACATTGTGTCTACCATGTGGAAACATGAGTTAATCACGCCAATTTTCAAAAGCGGTAATCTCTCGGAACGCGCCAACTGTTGCCCAGTGGTCCGGCTCCCTGGTCTCTCAAAGGTGATGGAGGCAATCATCGCTGAGGTTTTTGCAGACTATCTAGAACGCTACAACATCATAACACCCTAGCAACACGGTTTTCGCCAACACCGTTCATTTGCTACCAAGTTGCTGATTGCACACAGTAGTTGGACGGAAGCGGCCGACTTTTCCAATGCCCTCGACCGACGGAACCACCGCATTCCGCTTCACCGGCTCAAAAGCTACGCAGTTAGAGATCCTGTCCTTGGGTGGATCAGGAATTTTCTTCAGAATCGGCAACTGCAGAGCAGAGTTCGAAGTGCGCTGTCCAATCCGATTTATGTCGAACGCGAGGTATCACAAGTATCGGTTCTGGGGCCCCGCCAGTTTGTGGTGTTCATTAACGACCTTTCGCGTTTGATTGTCTCAGATTTCTTGCCGTTCCCTGATAATGTTAAGATGTGGAGGATGACCGCTGACGCTGCACATCACGATGCACTTCAGCGAGACCTGGACAGAGCGTATGGGGGTCACTGCACAATCTGCTCCAGTTCACTTCGGGGAAGTGTGAGGTGGTGCACATTCGCCACCAGCCGAACATCACATACTACCTTCATGACTATGTCATGCAAGCAGTCACCTGGGAGCGCGACGTTGGGGCACTAGTCCAGGCTGATCTGGGCTGTTCAGAACAGTCCGAGAAGTAGTCAAAGACCGGAAACCAACACATTGGCACGCTACGGAGGGCATTTGTGTAGTTTTTTTCCTCTGCCTGTTCGCGGTTGCTAAAAACATACGTGCGGACTCATGGGGAATATGCAATACAGATCTGACATCCCTGGGACAAGCAAACAGCGCTCGAGACTCCACAGCGGCGAGCCACGAAACACGTCAAAGTGTTGTTCATTCTTTCTTATCAACTTGGACTGAGCACCCGAAAATTATACTGCGGCCGGTACGGGCGCCTACGTGGCGACCTTAGTATGGCCTACCAGACTCTTAGGAACGCCAAACACGTCGGCCGCCACGTACTGCACCTGAGCCACAAAACGAATTTGAAAGGCCACCAGCTTACCTTCATCACGCAGTAGGGTTGGTTAAAATGGCGAAACGTTTACTCTCTTCATGTGTTCCAGCCATGAAACGCCCATCCAAATTAGGCGGTTTCCGCCCCCACTTTACCTGTGCTTTAAAAACGCCTTGATATTGTCTTAACCCACCTACACTACGAGTTATAACCTGTGTTTCGACAGACGATATAATGTGACGAAACCTGCACAACCAGAAATAACCTACACAACTGAGGATGGCTCTTTCTGCGTGCCTATGTGTTAACACTGTAGTGAGTCCACCAAAACAATTTTCATTTTATCACTTTGTTGTCTTTTCACCACGTTGTGGTTCTTGTGCTGGCTATCCTACAGGACTTGCTAAGCCTCCGTATTTTGTACCCGTGATATATCGTTGTTTCATTGTTCCACTGTAATTATGCCTTTAACCCGGATTTATATGCCACATGGCGAAAGCTTGTCTACTAGCTTCGCAATACTCTTCTGTGTATACGACGGAGGCGCCATTAGCTGTTGAGGACACTTCCTGTCACCTCTCTCCATTAGAGCATGTTGAAATTACCTCTGATAGAGTATTGGAACTGCTTCTGGACTTGAACTCGAATTCTTCACCGGGTCCCGATGGCTTACATCCCTTGGTCCTCAAAGAGGTGGCGGAGTTCATTGCTGCACCAATTTGTCAGGTATTTCGTAGCTCCCAACTAAATGGAAAGCAAATGTGAAACCCATGTACAAAGGTGCGAATCGCCAAGATCCAGTGAACTACCGACCGATTTGCCTGTCAGCAATCCTCTGTAAAACCATGGAAAGGATTTTGAAACAGGCCTTGCATCTTCACCTTGAGAAATTGGACGTCATCTCTCCTGCTCAGCACGGATTTCGGAGGGCACGCTCTTGCATTACCAATCTGCGTGTTGCCCGAGAAAAATGGGCGCAGTCAGTAGATGCTGGTCATCGACTTGATGTAGTTTTTGTGGATTTTAGCAAGGCGTTTGATAGGGTTCCACACAAGACACTTCTTAGCAAACTTCGGCAGACTGGCATCGCTGGTAAGTTGCTCGCCTGGATCGCGGATTTCCTAGATAACCATAGTATGAAGGTGAGAGTTAACGAAGTCGACTCTGTTCCTGTTCTTATGACCAGTGGGGTTCCACAAGGCTCCGTACTTGGTCCCGAACTATTCAAAATCTTCATCAACGATCTCCCGGTGGTGCTCCAAATAGACTGCTTGATCTATGCTGATGATCTTAAACTTTGGTCGGAAGTATCCAGGCTTGAAGATGCTGACAGGTTGCAGCTGACGCTCGATCTGCTGCACGATTGGTTGGTCAAGTGGCAAATGCCTATCAACCGTGATAAGTGCTGTGTTCTCCCGATCGGTGATCAGGAACCTTTCGGTGCTTACCACATCGATGGTTTTCTGTTGAAGAATGTGGTTGGTGAGAAGGACTTGGGTGTACTTATTTCTCCAGACCTAAGAACAACGCAGGACACGTTGCGGAAGGTAGCATCTGCCACCAGGATGCTCTGTACCATACGAAGGTCGTTTTACAAATTGACTCCGCAGAACTTCAGGCTCCTGTTTTCCTCCCACATTCGTCCAATACTGGAATACGGCCTACCTGCCATACAGCCACTCACGAAATTTGAATGTGAATTGTTTGAGAAGGTCCAGAGGCGCGGATCTAAGTCTGTGTCTATGCTACGTGTTTTACCTTATCCCCTTCGTCTCCAATGCATGAACTTATTTACTCTGGACTACCGCCGTCGCCGTGGTGATTTGATTTATACTAGACGCACTTTAAGGGGCGATTTGAGGAAGGAATTGCTGCAGTTTTTCCAGCTCAACACAGATTGCTCAACACGGGGCCACAGCTTGAAACTTTTCAAACCTCGGCGGAACCATATCCGGTCCGATATCACGTTATCCACACGGGTTGTAAATGAGTGGAACAATCTTCCTGAATGTGTGGTAAGTGCCCGGACAGAGGAATGTTTTAAAGAACGATTGGACAAGTACATGCTGAGCATGTCTGGATTCCGCTGTTTTTGCTGCAGCTGCAACAATCCCTCGGGGAACACAGTTTAGCACCGACAGGTCATCCAGCCAATGAACGGGAGGTGATGGAGCTGACACGGGTCTTCCCTTCTGCTCTCTACAACTCTATGAACTCTATGAACTATAGACCTAAGCAGGCGGTACATAAGTGAGTGCTCTTGCTTTGTAATTTTCTCACGGAGTGCTCTATAACTGACCGCATGTTGTTTTGTGTGTTTGCATATAATTCTCATGTGAACTACTGTTATTCAGCGGTGCAACTGCCCCATCAACGCTTGGACAACCCACATATTTTTTGAGATTGTAGTTTTACCCCTACCCTCCTGTGTGACCTGTCAAGCTACTGCATTTTTACCCGTCATAACTCATGGTTCTGTAAAAAGTAGAAGCCACGATTAAACTTTGCACAATAATCTGCCTCGACGGGGAATCGAACCTCGGACATACGGATTACCGGTCCGTTGCTCTACCAACTGAGCTACCGGTAGCTCAGTCGGTAGAGCAGCGGACCGGTAATCCGTATGTCCGGAGTTCGATTTCCCGTCGAGGCAGATTATTGTGCAAAGTTTAATCGTGGCTTCTACTTTCTACAAAACACACTACTCATAGAAAAACCAACAATAACTCATTGTTCATTGTAACCACAGATGGCGTCACTTTTGGAAACTTAACCACGACATCAGCCAAGCTAATGCTGGCCATAAAGATGAGTCAACTTGGAGGAACCTAAGATATTTTCCATTTCCGGTTGCACAATCCGTGCAGTAATGAACTTAACCATGTGCCATCTTTCTCCGCTATCATTATCTATAGAATACGATCCAAAATATGATATTCACCCTGTGCTACGCAGTAGTGCCAGTGTTTACCACAAGACGTAATCACGTAAATAAACAAGGTAGTAATGAAACCGCCCCATAACATCTAGGTAAGTGGGCTAAATTTGAGTCTCTGTGAAATTCCTAGGGACTCCGTTGACGTTATTTTGTTTAAATGTTTGGCTTTTTTTAGAATTGTCGCATTGCTCATCACACAGGAATTCTGTGGAGTAAACCACGGTTGCATTTCTCAGTATAAAAGCAACTAACCGCATGATACACCGAGAGCGTGTAAAGCTGTTCCAACGTCTCGCTTGTCAAGTACAGCTTCAGATCGAATCCTTTGTCGATGAAGAGTTTTATGAAGGGCACGTTGTCTCGTAGTAAGAACGTTGTCATGTACACAGCCATCCGATGTCTCTAAGAATGTAACAAAGAGTTAGAGAGTAAGCGTTCAATTGTTCCTGGGTGTATATTAAATAGTGTCAAAGATTAGGCGTTGTATAGACAAAATGAGAGTAATGACGAGTCCTTCGTAACAGCTTCCAAATCAGATGGTCTTCCACATGCCCCGGTCATTTCGATCTGGTGGGTTTCGTTAGTAGCGCCCAACCATCGAATTCATCAGGAGCCGATCCCCTGTACAACAGAGGGCTGCAACGGCAGTCAGCAGCTTATGTCACTGGACTGCCATGCCAGTTACGAGCGCTGAATTTCTGTGCAAGTGGAGGTCGATCTGATTTGGGAACAGTTGCAAAGAACTCTTCAGTACCAGTATCAAAATATCTCCCAATCATGAGCACAAAACATGAAACTATTTCAAAGTGCTAGAATGCTTCTTGCTCACGAGATTGAGCTAATCACATTGCAACCGTACCATAATTCTAAGCCAATTACTGGAGCCAGCCAAACTGGGGGTTTACTCATTACTTCGATCGATAAAGCAACTATTTTTCTCATTGGTAACAGTAAAAGTCACACCAATCTCTACAGGTTGATATGCGAAATCGTCTGTTGTCAAACTGAGTGACAGCTTTATGAATGAATTATAAGGTATCGCCGGATCACAACGAGAACATAGACTCGAGGATATGTTGCCTTGCTGTGTCCTGTGAACGCCACAATACCAATAACTTTGTTAGTTCCATGTGAGAAAACCGAGTAGTTTAAATTATGCACTACGTAGCATGAAAGATACGCAAGGCCATAATCACAAGTGAGTGCAAGAAACGATTCATGATAGTGATTTGAAAAAATTCCGGGAGGATACCGTTGGTAGCTCTGATATCAGAAAACACAAATCCATTGGGGGTCTGGCATCTACCTTGACATCTACCTTGATTCGGCTGGGGGAGCACTGTGAATACTGAGCAGAGTTCAATACAATGTACTACGTCTGATCGATGAGGTCGGTGCATTTTGTGTCAACATCTGGCCCTCTTGGTTGTTGTACCAAATTGGACTCCCTATCATGAAATAGGCAGCTGGAGTGATTCAGAGTTTTAATCCTCCAAAACGACATCACAAGACCGGTTTCGTCCCGTTTTGGACTCTTCTTGTAGAGATAGCCTGAGCTGAAAGTCGGAGCAAACTCGTTGTTGTCACTAGGCCAGAGCTCCGCCACACGCGGCCCCACGTGAGATTGCGTGTCGCAAGCCAGATAACTCGCGCGTACTCGAAGCCTAAGCCATGAACTTCTAACCGCTGTGTCAAGCACATCTGTGGAGCTCTGGCCTAGTAACCAAGACGAATGCCTTCAACCAATGTGTTGGACTCCCGCACAGCTCAAGCTATCTCTACCTGACGAGTTCAAAGCAGGACGAAACCGGTCGGTCGTGGAGTGCTGTGTTGGGAGAACGCAGCTCCGTCACTCTTCAGTTGAGATGCGGCCCCCTATCGACATGGAAGAGGTATGCTCCAAAGTGTACCGTGACCTCACTTGAAATAGCATGTCACAAACTAGCCAAACGGTGAGTACTCTATGACCCAACAATGAGACGGGCAGTTGATTTCCTTGAGTGCGTGCGACATAATGAGGCAGTGCGGTGCTAAGCTTGGAACGGTAAGTGGTCTTGCCGTTTTGTTATTTTATACCCAAGCAAGTGTCGGATTGGGATACGTTTCTGAAGAAAGTTCGAACGGCTTTTATTCTTGCATGCTGACCTTCGTCTATGCGATGTAAAAACAAAGATCACCAAAGTAGGGGGACATAGCTCATCAGGTTTCACACTCCGTCAGTGGCCGATAGAATTGCGCGCCGGCGTTGTAATCCTGTGGTCGCCGGTTCGAGTCCGCGTAGGTGAGGACAAAATCGCGGAGTATCGAGCCTGCGAGAGACTGTTGATGGTCGCTTGGCATCGGAACGTCGGTACGGCGTGTCGGCGTACGACTGATGCCTCCTGCCTGTGTGGCAGATGTGAGTAATGAATGTGCTTCGAACTATTGTATGTAAGCGACCGTTGCATCTGGACGAACAGGAATCTCGCTGATGCAGTTGGAGTACAAAACGCAATCCACTTCACTGTATGCGCAAGGAAAATGTGGAAGCCAGCAGTTTCGTGACCATTAAAATAAACCAGTTTGCATCCTTAGGGAAGTCTATCAACAATGTGCCCCAAGTGGGAAGTGTTTCTGTATTGCAAACAACAGGAAGGGCAAAATGTTCACAGGTTGTAAAAGCTGAGCCTTTAACAAGCATGACTACGTTGGTCCAGCCACAGCTGTACCCGTTGCTGGCACGGGTTCCGAAACATAAGGACGAAGTTACCGGCCTTTTGATAGTCACCGTAGATGAGCATCACACTTCCCCACCACCAGTCTCTAGCAGTGATATCCAAGGAAGTGGACTGCGCCCATTACTGTCCCTGCCTTATGCTGATGAATTCATTATGATTAATAAACATGACATGCTATTTTTATTTTCTGAAGATACAGCGATTGTCGATTAGCCCCAACCAGCTGAATATCAGAACATACTTTTGCTCATTCAGGATCGCTTACTTTCCGTTGAGACATGGCGTGCTTAGTGGATGATGAAATTCTCATCGAAAAGTCAAGTATCATGTATCGCGGTTGTTTTATACCCGAAGTATCTACCACACTCAACTAAGAATGTGTAGCTATGCATCTGTCGGCCAGCAATTCCGGATTAAAGTATTCTTGTCCCTTCAACTTTTCTAAACAACCCCGATGATCTCTGGCTAATATATCTCACAATGTGCGCACAAGCCAAACCAGAGTTGAACAGTATAAAATTCACACTCATCCCATATGGGAGTACTGCAGTATAATTTGTGGGAGCGTGCATAAACCTTACTGAACAGCTATAAATGCTATCGAGTTCATTTACCAAAGGTCTGTTAGTAAAGTTTCGGGATCGACCATTCATTTAAATATTGTGCATGTTAGCTATTGTGAAACACCGCAGCTAATGTGCCATAATACATTGGTAAAGAAAAAAGACGTAACAGAGGCAATCCAGCCGAGACAGAAGTAATAGATGGATATCGTCCTGGAGAGCTAACAGCCGGCTATTTTGCCGCAAAATATTTGTATAATATTTCTGACATAAGATCGTGGTTGGATGGGAAGCTAAAAGGTAAAGGAATGGACAAAGAAACCCACAACATAAACGCTACTGAGGTTGGTTCCTAGCTATATCAGTAAGTGTATCCAGCCAAAGGTGTTCATCATCTTTCGGACTTCAAGCAGGGAGTCGAGAGGCCCCAACCGAGGCAAACTTCGAAGTGAGGGCCTTCATTCCTCTTGAGCAAGTCATTGCTTGGCCATCCCTCCTCTTCTTTCATCCACACCCCTGGCGCGCAAACAACGCACGTCGCGGGAGTCGGTGTGCTGGCCTGCGCAACACGTTGTCCAACCATCGGAGCCTTGTGCGTGAAATAATGGTCTCGAGCGATTCACTTCCACTTACTTGGCGACAGACAAGGCGTCAAACACGCTCATTGCTCACATGGCATACCCACTAGGTATGAGTCAAACTGCGAAGGCAACGATGGTCGGACGTAACTAGCCTCCCTATGTCTGCCGACCTAATGCTTCAAGTTTCACAACCGTACAGTTAGATCGAACATACGAGTGTATCTTACACTCTACTCTTCAAGGAGAGAGTGATGTTACATTAGCGCCATAGGTGGCAAAGCTTTGCAAAAGCACACCGAGCTTTTACTAGACCGTTCGTAATCTCGTCTTCTATTCTACAGGTACTGATGCAACTGCCTAGGTAGTTAGATTTTGACTGCCTACAAGCTGATCCCTACCAAGAATCAGTGCAAAAGTTGAGCCCTCCCCACTTTGCTGGAAAGTTTTACACTTCGAGCGCGCAAAGCAAAGCCGGAAAATGCGGACAGCCAGTGCTAATATGTCTTTGGCTGCTAGGTATTTTGTGAGCTGTCACTTATGAGGGCAACGTCATCAGCATACTCCAAGTAAAGAAGTCACTCATCTGGGAGCAGGACCAAACCTTCTAAGCCGTGTCCAGTAAACGTAATCACTATCTCTTCATCAATAGTGAAATTGTAAAGGAAAGGTAACAGCGGCAATCCCTGTCTTAAACTGCTAGAGATAATGAAGAGTAGGGACAGTTTGCCATAAACCCTCAGTCTGTCCGAACTACACGCGTAAAGCGCTGTTATTAAATTTACGTATTTCTCGGGCAAACCTTTCCTAAACAGGCAGTCCCCAAGGGCACATCAGTCCACCGAATCAAAGGCGCCTATAATGTTGAGAAAGACGACAACGGTGGGTCGTCACTTTATGCGACGGTGCCCCAACAATTGATATAAAATGAGGATATGGTCGATGCAGCCCGACCGAGACGAAAAACCCGGCTTGCTCTTCAATAATCTGACGTTTCACGAGAGCCAGTCCGTATGGGAAAGAGGAGGTAGGCAAGTACGTTGGAAGTAATGGAGCTCAGACTGATTCCTCTATGATAACCACATTCCAAACGTGAGCAACACGTGAAGATGGGGACAATAACGGAGCGGATCCAGTCCATTGGGACAGTTTTCTACTCACCCATTTTCACTAATTACTCGTGCAAATCGTCCGCAGGAGCAAATCCTCAAAGTTTAAAGAGGACTGAAGGAAGATTGTCTGGCTCCGCGGTCTTGTTCAACTTTCTGGATAGGTACCAACAATTCCCAATCCGTTTTTGCTGCAAAGAGCAAAGCATAAGTTGATTTTTGTGTACAAGCGGATTCACGGCAAAGGACTTGCATTTTGCCTACATTGTATTTGCAGGGCTGTTCCACTCAATACCTTCTTAATAAGAACTGTATCCTGGTTAGGCCAACGTGCGGAACAAATATGCGGTCCACATTCTTTGTACTCAAATATGCAGAGTCGTGGAGCCGGCTCCCAACCAAAATAGTGTGTGAGAGCCCAACAGTGTTTCTTACTAAGCTCGGAAGCCACCTCGTTCTGAACAGGGTTATGACCTTGTGTTTGTAGGGAAGATCACCTGATGAACTATTTCAAGAGAGCCCAGATCACATATCATACGTAAAATGGGGGAGCTCATGCAACTTAATTAATCCATATTGTTTGGCAATACATTTAAAGCTCGTTAACGCTTTCCATTTTACTACAAAACACAAACATGTGAAATGTATACATTGCTTGAAACACGCAAACAAAGACAAGCACATAACTGAATGGTTGGCGGCATCCGGGTGCGCATATGCCTATCACTGTGGAGAGCCACAGGACGCCTGCGCCGACAGAGGGACTATGGGTGGCTTGCGCTGCACCACCCACACACCCCATATCCAGTGTAAACCCGAAGGAATAAGACCGGGAGGCATGCGGATGGGAGCCCACGTTTCATCAACGGAGCAGGCCCACACTCCTTGACAGACAAACACAAGCACGCTGTATTTGGGAATCATGCGCACACAAGGCGGTGGCTGGACCGTAGTCCGCTCCACACTGAGTGCATGGAACCACTCTTCGAGCCTAACACGGCCACAAGGACCATGCATCGCGTCCCCTCCAGCAAGGACCAACTGTCTCCTGGAGCCAGTATGGAGGAGGTAGTGGGTAACAGACAGGTAGGCACCTTGTCAACATGTACATCAAGCGCAGCCACACCGGGGATATCGAACAACAGCCAATCATTCAAAATGCCGATATCGAGTAAAGTAAACGGATATGATGACATAAATACTCGCTAAATAAGCATATAGAAGAAATTGGTTATAAGTGAATCCGTGATAAGTACAAAAGGTCCGAGTTATTGAAAAAATACCACGCGATACAATTACATAACTGTATACTGCCCACCAAAATAGCATGATAAAACCTGTGCTAATATGATCTGCGCCGAAAATCCACGCAGCTTTTCAAGTGGTTGCAATGCTTATAATTGGCTGATGCAAACACTGTTACATTGGTCAATTGGGCACAAGGGTCCTAGACTTCATCTTGTTAAGTCACCTTAGCAAACGACATCTAGCATCCGTTTTGTCATGCGTTAACACAAACACCAATTACTTACCAGCTCTATACGCACTTCTTTGTTTATTTCGGAGTTAAGAAGCATTGTATGTAAAAGTCTATCAAATGGCGTTTTCTTCCATTCATGCATTTTACCACTTTGCAGTTCACTTAATGGATTTAATTTTCTTTGGCATATTACGTTGTTTATACTCCTCGGGTTCGACTTAGCCACTCGTTAGTTTGCGCCACGCGAGTCAAAAGACAACGCACCGGACAGGAAGTATATTTGTAAAACGCTGCCCGGGCCGACGTGGGTATGAAAACACTCTGATTACAGTTCAAATCATGGCTGAGTGCTAATTTGAATTTGTCGATCTCAATGAATCACGCGACATGTGAGTGGTATGAAACAAGCCATTGTGACGAATGTTCTGCCACACAGAAAACTCTAATCTGAGTGTAACTGAGAATGTTCTGATACAAGGCACACGGTTACTTGGGGAAATTGCGCACTTACCTTCCTGAACAAGTAAATTTGTTTCCTTTCTGTACGCAATAGACTTTGGTCTGACCTAACAGCCAACAATGTTGACTTAGTAATTTGTGTCTTTTGCAAGAATCGTCTAAAGTAGCGTCGTATGATGGGACCAAATATCCGCCCAACCAGTGAAAACCTAATGCACCTACTGCGAAAAAATCTTTCATAGTATGATCTATCAGTACGGGCTAAACCATGTATCGCTTTGTCGAGAGATATTATATTTATGGAGTGAGTTCTTGGTTGGTTCTCCTGACTCTGTACTTTTATTGCAGACGCTTCGCCGCCAAGCTAGGAGGTATCTCCAGTGCATAATAGCAAATAACTCGTTAACATTTAATGGACTTTCAGACAATCCGGAGGCGAATGTCGTCCGCTACGGGGCTGTTCTTTATGCATAGTTCAGGCGTTAGTGTTCACGCTTCATTCGGACTGGTTGCCTCTCTGGGCACTTTGAAATACACAAGCGAATTCTGTTGGCTGGTGTGAAGCTTGCTACGACGCAGGATGGCTTCGGGCAATTTTATTGGTGCAATGGTCAGGTTGCTTGCAAAACATGGTCATAACAGCTATATTGAGAATAGCGCTCACCGGACGGCTTTTCTCGCTCTATTTGACAGACCGGTATGCATCGTCCATTAGTTTGTGCAGAGCAGATATTTCATATTTATTTTTATCAAATTCATCCTCAAGGTCAAGGCCACAGCCTTCGGTTTGAAAAAACGTTCGCTCCGCTCTCAGGCCAGTTTTTTCATTATTATTGTGTCATATATTGTTATATCTTGTCGTGAGTTATATAGTTCGATATAATATTTGATTCTGCGTTTTCCGGTGATATATTTAGATATATATTAGCCGTAATTTTCTCGTTTTTTGTCCTCCTAGCGATTTTTCGATCTTAGTGGTAGCGTGCCCTTCTCCTGTTAGGCCAATTTTATCTCGTTGATTTTATTGTTATAACAGTGTCGTCCTCTAGTTCACATAATTAATTCTAGCTAGTCATTTAGCGTTATACTTCGTAACTATCTGTAATAATTCAGCATAACTTCTGTATCTCTTAATTACACCCATTTGCTCATATCGATCGTAGTTATTTTTAAAATGACGAAGCAGTCTCCCTGTGGAATTTGCTGCAAGATCGTCGGACATAGAGCTAATGCGATTTCATGCAGTCTCTGCAGCGCAAGGCTTCATATTTCGTGCGTTGGTCTGACTGTAGACCAATTTCGTATAATTCAGGGCATTAAGAGCGAATTTTTGAAGGCCGTTTGTAAGCAATGCCAAGCTAATCTTGTGCAGAATAAAACGGACACGTCTAACAAGCGGATCAGCACAACGAAGTGCTCTAAAATGCCCAGCTCGCCTTGTGCTTCACCACAGTCAGTGAAGCAGCCAACGCCTAGTACCTCATCGCATCCATCGCGGAAACAAGGTACTAAAGTTCCATCAGACTCTCCCTCAAGACCTACTATATGTTCAGCTGACAGTAAAGTTCCAATTTGCAATAAACAAACTGAGGATAACGATTGGAGAGTACAAACATCGAAGAAACCAAGACCAATATCTAATGACCTGAGGCGCCGTAGCCTCATGGTCTTTTACGCACCTGAGTCAGGTGATTCTAATCCTCAGGTGCGTTATGCACATGACGTCGAATATTTGCAATCATTGATTGACAAACTACTCGATGTAAATGAGGACGGGCTCAAAGTGCAGCAGATCGCCCGTCTAGGAAAGAGAATGGAGGGCAAAAGTCGGCCCATGAGGGTGACATTTGTCGAAGAAGCAAGTACCAAGTTACTATTGTCTCGCCTTAATAGGCTGAAGGGTCTGAAGATCCACGTGCGCGCTGACTTAGAACCGGCAGACAGAGAGAAACTCAAGTCTGCCATGATTGAATTAAAGCGGCGCACGGAGGATGGAGAAACAAACCTCCGTATTGTAAATTTTCGAGTAGTTGCCCGGGTTCCTCCACGAATCCGGATCAACAGGTTGCTAATACTTCAGGCGCGCCCAGCGGGTCCTACCGCGGTCTGCGCGTAGCCTTTACTAATGTATGCAGTTTGATGAACAAGCGCGATGTGCTGTACGACTTCGTAAGCTCTCAGCGACCGGACGTATTAGGCCTTGCTGAGACATGGTTAAACTCCGACGTAAACGCCCAAGAAGTGGAAATCACCGGCTACTCATGCTTCCGCTGCGATAGACCATCAAATGATCGCGGTGGCGTTCTACTTTACATAAAGTCTTCCTTGTGTGGGAGACTAGTGAGCGCCTATCAAAGCGCTGATGGTCTATGTGAGCAGTTATGGTGTTCGATACACCTCAGACGCTGCGAGTTGCACGTGGGCGTGGTATATCGCAGCCCACTGAGCCGCAGTTTGGACTGGTTGCCGCATGTCCGCAACCACATGAGTCGTCCGATGTTCCTACTCATGGGCGATTTCAACTTGCCCCGAATACAGTGGCCTGAAGCTGAACTTCTCCCCGGCCACTGTGAAGTCGAGAGGAAGTTTACGGAGTTGATATTTGAAACCGCGGCCACACAGCACATCAACCAACCGACACGCATTACAGCGCGCGCGACTCCATCATGCTTAGACCTGCTGTTGACTAGCTGTGAGCAGCGTGTACATAACATTCAAGTCTTAGAGCCTCTGGGAGCGAGTGACCACTCAGTGATCATAGGCAGTTTAGAACTACCGCTACCGTATCCTCTCCCACTAGAGTCAACCTTCAACTATTGGAAGGCGGACTTTAATGGCCTCATTCGAGCAGCGAGCCAGATAGACTGGGCTTTACCACAGGATTCATCTATTGAAACCTGTTGGGCTATCATTAAAGAGGCAGTGAAATCGTTGTGCGCCCGATTTGTGCCCCTCAAATTTCGGAAAGTTGGGCCAGTCAAACCACATTGGTTTGACAAAGAGTACAACAAAATGGCCCGACGGCGACGTAGACTATGGAACAAATTCGTGTTATCTGGCTCTGATGAGGACTACAAGACGTACAATGTACATCGAAATCGCTGCAACAACGCGAAAACAAGCAAGCGCAGAAGCTTCGAAGAGGAGCTTGCTTCTGCCGCAAAAACTGCTCCCAAGAGGATCTTCGCATATGTGAAGCAGCGCCTAAGGTCTATAGCTAATATCCCAGTGTTAGAAGGCTCAGAAGGACAGCCCCTAACCTCGAGTACAGATCGTGCGTCAGCATTGGCAACGCACTTCGCCTCCGTATTCGCAAGTGACCAGGTGTCTGTAATGAGTTCGACGAGCACCGCTCCAGCCGAACTTAACAGCCTGGACTGCAATATTGAGGATGTACGCAAGATTCTAGCAAATCTTGACGGGACGAAACCTGCTGGGCCAGATGGTATACACCCACTAATCCTCAAGTCATTATCGACCATAATTGCACCTTCTGTAACTGAACTGTTTAACAGGTCACTATCCACTGGTCTACTACCGGACGACTGGAAATGCTCAGTCGTAAAGCCTATCCCGAAAGGTGGTAACCCAAGCAAAGTGGATAACTACCGGCCGATCTGCCTGACGGCAGTTTTGGCAAAGACGCTCGAGAAGATCGTGAAGAAGAGCCTTCTGCAACTTCTCGAGTCGAAAAACCTGTTAACCTCCGCACAGCATGGTTTCCTGAAAGGTCGTTCGTGCATCACCAACCTACTGTTGACGAGGCACGAATGGTTACAAGCGCTGAACAAAGGCCAATCGGTTGACGTCATTTACATTGACTTCAGTAAGGCTTTTGACAAGGTTAACCATGCAGTGCTCCTTGACAGACTGAGGATGTGCGGTGTTGGTGGTTCGCTGCACAAATGGATCAGAAATTTCCTTATTGATCGGAAGTGGAGAGTCCAGGTGGACAACCATCTAACTGAGTGGTATCCATCGAGCAGCGGCGTGCCCCAAGGCACTGTACTGGGCCCGATATTGTTTCTAATCCATATAAACGATGTGCCTCAGCTACTACAATCACATTGTGCTTTGTTCGCAGATGACTTGAAAGTGTGGAGGGTAATCCGCACACTCGATGATTGCGATCTACTTCAGCAGGATCTCGACCGCCTCGCAACATGGTCTGCAGAGGTTAACCTTCCGATCAACCCTGCCAAGTCGCAATTCATGAGGTTGGGTAAGTATGATCACGGCCGAACGTACACAGTGGCTGGTCAACCGTTGCATCCCGCTCCTTTCGTGCGCGACCTCGGTGTACTCTCACGCTGCGACCTAAAGTCCATTGACAACACGAATAGGCTGTACCAAAACAGCCTTCGTATGCTTTGGGCTCTCAGGCGCAGATTCAGCACTTGATCCGAAGAGATTGCCACTCGCCTCTTCGTCTCGATAATACGACCAATGCTGGAGTACGGCACTCCCGCATACTGTCCCATCACCCGGGGCGAAGTAGAAAAGCTTGAGCGGGTGCAGCATGTAGCCACCAGGCTGATTCCCAACTTACGAGGTATGTCATACGAAGACCGATGTAAGAAACTAGGGCTGTACACCCTATCTTATCGTCGGCTGAGGGTTGACCTCATCATGACGCACCGGATATTACATCTGGGTGATTACCCCATGTTGAGACAACTACTTCATCTGCGCACACCAAGCTGCACGCGAGGATACCGGTATAAACTTATCGTCCCTGATTTGAAGCGGGTCGCCCATCAACTCTGTTTCGAACGCAGAGTGGTGAATGTCTGGAACGACCTGCCTCAGCATATAGTAGAAGCGAACACCGTGCCTAAATTCAAGATGCTACTAGACCAACAATTTGCAGAGGCAAAGTACAGAGAGCGAAACGATAAATAAAAAGTTCGTGTCCGAAAACGACGAACGATGCAGCTAAACAGAGCAACCTCTACTCGCTGCTTCGCACCAGTTCTCAGTTCTCAATTCCCAGTTCTCACTTTCTTTTGCGATTCTGAAGCTGGCTATTGTGTATTAGTTTCGTGTCCGTATATTTTACTCTGGTACGCTTATGGTGTATTTATCATTTACCTTCTCGTCTTTACCGGCACATCTTGTAAGCTATCAGTATGACAAAGCTGACTCCCTGAGGCACTTGTTGCAAAATACTTGCACATGGATCCAATGCTATTACATGCTTCCAGTGTGGTGTGCATTTCCACATTTCGTGTATTGGTTCGTCTTTAGCTCATTTTACCCTACTGCGTAAAATCCAGTATGACTTTGTCCAAATATTATGCAAGAAACGCCACACGACTGTGCAGTCACAAACAGCCGAGAAGCTGCACGAACCTACAAGACGGGCGAAACCTTCCATAGGGAGGAACTCCGTGGCTTCATCCAAGCAAGCTGAAACCCATTCACCTCTATATTCGAACGAGCGCAACTGCACACCGGCGGCAGGCATTCCAGCGCAGTTTTCACCCGTTGCTTGCGACTCAGCTGGTGTACCTGTGTAGCTTCCTATGGACACTAACAGCCCGGTGCGCGATAGCACAGGCGATGAAGGCCAATGGAGAATGCAGCGAAGTAAAAAGGAGAAGGCGGCTGCCAACAATCAGCGGCGCTGTAACTTTATGCTATTTCAAGTGTCTGAATCGACGGATGCTAGTCCTCAGGCTCGTTATGACCACGACGTGGATTTTCTGCAATGCTTGGTTGATAGGCTTCTCGACCTGAATGAACAGGGGGTTGCGGGCGAAGCAGATCACCCAGCTTGGAAAGTGACAGAAGGGGAAGATTCGGCCTCTACCTGTCACCGTCATTGATGCAAAGAGTCCGACGCTGATACTATCCACCTCGGTAGGCTACTGAGGTCTAAAGCTCCATATTCGTCCCGATTTTTGATCCGTCGGACAGAGAGAAACTGAAATCCGCTATCGTGAGGTTGAAGCGGCGGACTGATAGTGGATAATCCAATCTCCACATCGTAAATTTTCGGGTACCTCCCCGGGTCCGCCCAACGCGAATCAACTGGTTAATGAGGCTTCGTGGGTGTCCGTCGGTTCTTAGTACGGCCTGCGTGCAGCTTTCTGAAATGTCTGGAGTTAAAGGAACAAACGTGACGATGTATATCACTTCGTTTCCTCACGTCGTCCGGCCGTACAACGACTAGCCAAAACCTAGTTAAATCCTGAGGTCACTACCTAGGAAGTCCAGATCAGTGGCTACTGGTGCTTCACGTGCGACAGACTATCAAAAGATCGAGGCGGCGTGCTCTTTTACACTCGGTCGTCGCTGTGCGGGTGACTGGTACACGCCTATGGTACCGAAGATAGCTTGTTCGAACAGTTATGTTGCTCGATCCGCCTGAGAAGGGTGAATTTTTTGTGGGTGCGGCTTATCGCAGCCCGCGAAATCGATGCCTGGATTGGTTTCCGTATGCCAGAAATTACATGATTCTGCCCCGCTTCCTGTTTATGAGTGATTTTAACTTCTCTCGAATACGGTGGCCTGAGGTTCAACTTCTCCATGGGCAGTGTGAAACCGAGGCACAGTTTGCGGAGATGGTAGTTGAAACTGGGGCAGCACAACATGTATGCAAACCGAGGCGTGTTACGTCGCATTCCGCTCCACCGTGCTTGGACGTACTACTAACGAGTTGTGAGCAACGTGTACATGAAATTCAGGGCCTGGAGCCTCCGCCAGCTAATGACCAGTCAATGGTCTTAGCCAACCTAGAGCTGCCGCTGCCTACTCGCAGCTGCCGGAGCCGTCCTACAATTATCGGAAGACCGACTTCAATGGGCTGAATCGAGCCACCAGTGAAGTATACTGCTCGCTACCGCAGGATTCGTCTGTTGTAGCCTGTTGGCCTGCTATAGAAGAGGGTATGCCATTGTTGTGCGCTCGTTCCGTACCCTCAATTATAGGAAAGCTGAATCAGTGAAACTACATCGGTTCGACAGTGAGTATAGTCAATTGGCTCGACGGCGACGCCAATTGTGGAGTAAATTCCTCGTCTCTGGCTCCGCCGACGATTATGAGGCGTACAAAAAACAGTGGAATCTATGCAACAGCGCAAAAGCGCGAAAGTGTTGGCAGTTCGAAGAGGAGCTTGCAACCTCAGCGAAGACTGACCCCAAGAAGATTTTTGTTTACCTGAAACGGCGCCTGAGGCGCGCAAGTGACATAGCTGTGTTAGAAGACACTGACGAACTGCCTCAGACAACCAGCACTTAAAGTGCGTCCGCATTGGCGGAGCACCTTGCTCCCGTCTTCACAAGCGGGCATGCACATTTGCCGAGCTCCACGTGTCCAGCCCCTACTGAACTGGATATCCTGGAAATGCTCGGCAGTGAAGCCTATTCCAAACGATGGTGATCAACGCAATGTGGATAATTACCGGCCGATTTGTCTCACCTCTGTTTTGGCGAAGGTGCTTGAGCAGATTACGGAAAAGGGTCTCCCTCAGCTACTGGACTCGAAAATCTCTTAACGTCGGCATAGCACGGCCTCATGATGGGCGCTGGTGCATCACCTACCTGCTGTTGATGCGGCAGGAATGGCTGTAAGCGTTGAATCGAGGGAAGTCAGTGGACGTTATCTACATTGATTTCAATAAAGCTTTCGAGAAAGTGAATCATGAGGTCCTGCTCTACAAAGTGAGGATGTGTAGTGTTGGTGGTGCATTGCACCAGTGGATCAGTGACTTCCTTATTGGGAGATGGCGGGTTCAGTTGGATAACCACATAAAATAATGGTACCCGTCAACTAGCGGCGTACCCCAAGGAACAGCAACGAAGTACTTCAGCTTCTTCAGTCGCCCTGCGCATTAGTTTTGGATAACTGGAAGATTTGGAGGATTATTGATTCGCCCAGCGAGTTTAACGTCCTTCAGCAGGACCTCGACTGTCTATCTCAGTGTTAAGCAGAAGTTGACCTATCGGTCAACACTGCCAAGTCCTCGTTTATGAGCCTGGAGAGGGGTAATAATGGACGTGCGTATACCCTGGCCTGCAATACATTGCATCCCACCAGTTCTCTAAACGCTCTAGGCCTACTCTCACGCTGTGATATGCAGTCTGTCGACAACACGAACAGACTGTACGTAAACGGATTACGTCTGTTCTGGGCACTTGGTCTGCAGAGATTGCCACTCGTCTGTGCCTTTCCATAAGAAGACCGGTGCTTGAGTGCGCTTCACCTGCCAATTGCGCGATCACAATAGGTGAGGTGCAGAGACTGGAACTGGTCCGGCATGTAGCTACCCGGCTCATCCCCAGTTTACGTGGTATGTCGTAAGAGAACTGATGTAGGAGACTAGAGCTTTATACCCTGTCATATCGTCGGCCTCGAGTTGATCGCATTATCAACCACCGGATACTGCGCCTGGGTCACTTTCCTATGTTGAAGCCGCTGCTTCATGTACGCGCACCAAGCAGCACACGCGGACACCGGTACAAACTAGTGATACCGGATTTAAAGCATATCGCTCACCCTTTATGCTTCGAGCGTCGAGTGGTGAAATATTGGAACAAACTGCCGGTGACCCTAGTCGAGGCGAAATCAGTGTCGGAATTTAAGCGATTCCTTGACACGCGCTTTGCGGACTACAGTTGTAAGGAGCGTATCGCATCCGGATCAGATGTAGTGCAGCTATAATATGCTGCCACTGCGCAGGAACCAGCGACGTGATTCCGCGCATGCTCTCGATCCACATTTTAGCAGCGAAGACTTGTGTCTTCTCGCCTTTATTCTCAGTATTCACTATTCATTAGCTGGTGCGTATCGGTTCAACTCAAGATTTCCAACCCGTCTTACCTCCATCTATCTTGGCCGTTCGTATACGGGATCAAGGTCGATGCGCAGGTTTACTTAAGTCTCTGTCGAAAACCAGGCTTCCAGTAATCTCCTCCCTTTTCTTTTATCTCAGTGTGTCAGAATCTCCTTTCTAATCTAACCGAGGTTGTGTCATCCATCGACACGCGCCGAACTCACAAATGATACATGCTGATTTCTGCAAGCACCTTTATGCTCCTGTATTCTCGTTTTTCAATTTTCGTCATACTTGATGCACGCAAGTTTTCGTACAGTTTCGGCCCGGAATCTTCGATAGTTCAATAGTGTATGATGGGATAAACAGCATCACTTACAAGAACCACAGGATGGATACGCAAAATAAAAGTAAAATCAAACAGTTTCAACGTGGAACGTGAAGTATCAGTGGTTAAACCATTGCACTTAATCAAACTGTTGTGTAGCGTTTAACAGTAGGATGAAAGTCTAAGAGTCTCTCGAATGTCATCATGTCTGGTGCGTTCACTACCTATATTGCTAATGCATTCCAGTGAGAACAGATTCTAAGTGAGTAAAAATACTTTCTACAATTCAGGCGTGTGTTTCGTCATGAGTTTCAGTTGGTTGCGTCGGCTTTGTTCGTAAGGGGCTAGGGTCAACAAGTATGTACAACAATGTTCGCTTTCAGTTTGTATCCGGTATGTGAGAGTAAGATCTCCGTGAAGCCTTCGGTATTCTGAGGAGAACACACCGAGTACGCAAAGACGCAGTTCGCAACTTAGACCGGATAATCCACGGGTTGCCTTCCTGACTCTTCTTTGGGGTTGTTCCAATAGGCGAAAATCTCCTTTTAACCATGGACACCAGGCCTGAATTTCGCATTCAATGTGTGGACGAATATAGGAATTAATTAGCATTGGAACTAGCCGTAGCTCAAAAGTGCCGAGAGCTTGCCTCAAAACTCAAGTTCAAGTTCGCCATTGGAGCGAATTGCCAAGACTTTTTTGCACGATTATACGTAAGTCGCGTTCACTAGTCACGTGTTGCAGGACGTGTTGCCCAAAAACGTATGTGTTGACGAAGCTGTTGCGCACCACCAGCAGGTGGCACTTTGCAGAGTTCAGTGGGAGCTGGTTCCTTTCTGCCCATTCGTTAATCCGAGTCAGATCTTCCTGGAGGTAGACACGATCGGATTCTGGGCGAATTGCTCTCCATCCTTCGCATCGTCTGCAAATATTTGCATCGGACATAGAATGTCTGCTGGAAAATCATTAATGTAGACTAAAAACAGTAACGGGCCGAGGACGGATCCTTGTGGTACACCACTGGAGACGCGCAGGCTTGCAGAGTGATTGCTGTCTACTCGTACCTTGATTGCTCTGTCATGTAAGTAGTCTTCTAACCAGGTGAGCAGGGAACCGTTAATACCGTAGGCAGCAAGCTACAGGAGAAGAAAAAAGTGATTGACCCTGTCAAATGCTTTAGAAAAATCCAAATAAATCACATCTATGGGGACTCCTTCATCAGCCGCCCTGGTCCATAAATTTCGAGTAAGCAGCAAATTGGTGAGACAAGATCGTCTGCACCTGAAACCATGTTGGGCATTAAAAATTTGTTGACTTTCAACTTATCGCGTCAGTTCATCTGAGATTACCGATTCAATCATTTTTGATAAACAGGAAGGTGTGTAATAGGTTGGTGGTTGGCAGGATCCGATCGCTTACCTCATTTGTATATTGTAGTGACAATTCCACTTTTCCCCTCAGATGGGAGTGTAAGGGAATTAAGCAAACCCTTGAAAAAGGTTGCAAGTGGTGCTGCTATGGTGGAAGAAAGGGTTTTCAGTGTTTTTGGGCAGCTCATATTGATTTCTGGGGCACTGTACTCCCGGAGAGACTGTAGTTTGCTTGCAACAGCTGCTGGAGTAAAGCTGACGCTGGATAAGCCAACGACATTGGTTGGGAGTTGATAGGGCGAAGGTTCCATGGTACTTTTAGCTACCGAGCCAAACTGCAAGAGTAGTGTTCGCGGCATCCAAAGCAGTAGTTGTTAGGCCAATGACCATCTTGAGTGGTGGTATTCCGGGCTTAAGCCTTCTTTTGTTTTCCACAAATCTGTATAGTAGTCTGGTGTTACTCGTAAATTTCAGCACCATATTCTCCTGCCATTCGTACTTATCGACTCTAATGAGTGACGTGCAGTAGTTTCTGATGCCTTTGTAATCCTGCCATGTGATATCACATGGGCTTAGCAAACGTTGCCTCCAGATTGCACCTTTTTGTTGAGCCATTTATGTATTCTGTTTCGGATCCACGTATTGGTCCGGCGCGATGCTCTTAATGGTACAGCCTTCGATGCTGATTGCATTACCCAATTAATTTTGTCTTTCAGTTCATTCCACGCAACATTCACTGAGCTGTGTGTCTGCAGGTCCCAGTCAACAGTTGCTGCTAAGTTGTGCAGCTTAAAATAGTCCGTAATAGTTCGTTGCCTCGCTCTTTCTTTATCAACAATACTGGCATAACACACATAACCAAATGTTAGGACTGAATGGACGCTACGGCCCAGTGGAGGATCGTATGCTACTGAATCAACTCTTCATTAGTCAAGAGTAAGTCCAGGAGTGATGGCTTGTTTGAACCGCGGTGTCTGGTTGGTCGATGCACATGGCTATACGAAACTGTCATATCTATGAATTCAAGGAGCTTTGATTTAAATGATGGCCCATTAGGGGACATTGATGCTACTGAATGAACATTAAAGTCCCCCATTATAAGATAGTGAGAGTACTTTTGAGAAACGGCATAGCGGAAGACGTTTAACGGAATGTTATAGCTGTCTGCTGACGAGTGCAGAAGTGTATAGATAACTGCTAAGAGGCAACCGTCACGCGTCTTCTGTAAACCAACATCTCGACCTACTAGTTGCAGTCGGCAAAAAGGTGCGTCGGGAATAACAAGGCAATTTTCGTTAAGGGCCTCACATTTCAAGTAATCTCGATAGTAAAGGGCAACACCGCCACCGCGAGATGGCCGATCATTTCGAATGACTGGTATGTCACTGAGTTTAAGCTCTGGATCAAGTATATCGTTTGAAAACCAACTTTCAGTAACTGCTACGTTGTTCCAATTTGATGTTACATGTCGATGGCGCACTTCTGGCAGCTTAGGGTAAAGACCCTGAACATTGGTGTAGCAGCATTAGGAGCTCGGTTCACTGTGAGCGACCAGTACAAATAGTGCTGGTCTGCGGAATTTTCTTGAAACGGTTGTTTGCACGGTTGGCGGATCTGAGATAAGTACAACTAAGGTTAGCTCATCTGTATCTGATCTGTACTAATTGAAGGAATGGTCTTAACCGTACTTCTGGTGGCCCAAGTTTCCTGTTGTCATGCCGTGCTTGGATCGTTACTGGTACCATTTCGCGCGCAACCAAGGTAACTTTTAAAACTCGTGGTCCGCTGCATTGGTACTTTGTGAAAGTAATTATACGGGTTACGTCGCAAGCCACAACATTTTGCTTGTCATAGAGCTCTGTGATGTATCTCCATTCTTCGATGTCGTGCTTCTGACGTTCACTGCTATTGTCATGCTTCCATTCTGACACACCATGAACCAATCCCTGTTTCTTCATCTCATTTTGTCGTGACGAACTAGAGTTGGATTTCCGATTCTGTCTTTGTGTCCATGACTTGTCAGGAAAAATGCGGTCACTGGCAGAAGAGTTCACTAGAATGGGGCTTGTTAAGAGAACGTCTTCCGGGTCGCGTGTGTTGTCAAACGTTACTCGCAGTAACTGAGCTTCCCCTACGTGTGGAGATGATGGATTTCGTGAAAAGCGCGTAAGGCTAGTTGGGAGAAATTTTAGTCCGAGTGCGCATACTATTTCAGCCCAGCGGTTGTTCTCCTCGGCTTGTCTACCTTTTCGCTATTCGCTAGTGTGTTCTGCAACGTTTGAACATATCACTGTCATTGCCTTTTGCTTGCGTAGTAATTTTTTTCTGCAGTTTCTTGTGAGCCTATATTTGTCGAGTGGGAGTGTCTGGCTTGTCTTCCGTGGACGATAGGCCAAGGCTACAGCAAGATTTTTTTACGTGCAACGCCGTTAGTTACACTATCTGTAGGGGTCAATAGTTGTTGCCCAGCTACTGACGGAGGTGGCCGTGCAATTTGTGCGTAACTCTGCATGCTTTGGAGCATTACGTGAGACTTGGAAGACCGTTCAACCGGTCTGTTTTCCCTGCTGCTTTTCACTAACGGTGTTTGCCTTTCGCTGGACTGTGAAGCATTGTTGCTAGAGAACTTTTGCCTTCTAACGGGTCAAGGATTCGAGCTACGTAATACATTAATCTGCAACTCGAGTTCTGAGATTTTCCCTCCCAATACCACGATCAGTTCCTTTTGCAATGCCGACGTAACAGCCAACATCTCACACATTGTATACTACATTGTGGTTTTGACAAAGTTCTTTTTAGTGTGGCTGTTGGTTTTTGAGCAACCATTAGGTGGTGTGGTTGCAGGAGTCTGGCAGTCAGTTCTGTTACGTTCTTCATATACACAAAACAATCCCTTTCATAAATACTCTTGCACTTGTGGCATTGATGGTTGTGAGGTTGATGTGCCTTCGGACGAAACTGTGTGGGCACCCGTTGAGCCTGAATGATACAAACAGATGTTTCTGTTCTGTCAGTTTTGTTTCCGTGGTACTGTATTGAGATTCGATCCTTCGGAATTGAGTTCATATGCAGCTCGTCTTGGGACCTTTTGGGTTATTGTTGCTGAAGTTCTGGATCTGGCAACTGTGCCTACATTTTTTTACAAAACGAGGACTGTAGTTCTCCGTTCACTACTCCGGAAACCAAATGCTCAAAGAAATTGAGTTAGTTTTCTTAATCTGATTCCATGGTTAAATGAATGTCGTCCATCGCATTGCTTTGTAAATTTTCTGCCGTCTGCAACTGCCTACGTTTGTGGGCCACGAAACACATCGAACTGATACTTTCGGGTTAATGATTGAGATCAGATTCTCTCCCAACCTCAGCATGGCGATTTCCGCAGTGAGTCCACTTATGGGAGATCCCACTGGGGTTCTTTAAACTTGCTTGCAGACTTTACCACTTAATTTGAGGTATGTGGTAAGGCAAAATTCGGGCAGATTGCATGTGTTTTCGGTTGTCAGATTCCCGACAGTCTGTTCGAAACTGTTCAGGCATTCTCTGCTACTTCTTTCGCTACTTGCGAGTTGCTACCTTTTTATTTGCGTTTTTTCACTTGTACAAATTATTGGCTCACGCTGGTGTGCAAACAGTCTAAAGTCACGGACAACATGACATGCACCGTCAAATGTAAATTGTATCACGTTGAAACAAGTCAAGATAAGCTTTGTGTACCTGGATGGGTGCGTTTTCAACACTTTACAGCATCAAGTTAGGACCAAGTGCGGAAGACTTCATCAAAAGTGCAAAACTTTTATGAACAGATAATAAAGGGAAAGTGGTGCATTGATGTCACTCGAGTTAAAGGGCCCACAATTGTTATCATTGTGTGAAAATTGATAAACCGAATCCACGGATCTTTTCCAGTTGACACAATGTACAAAGACATTGCTTTATAATTGGTTTCAATTGACTTAAAGGTTCGTGGCCAAAAGCAACAAATCACGAGAGGTGCGCGGTATCTCAACTTAGCATTCAAAATGTGGAGAGTAAGACGGTCTTGGTGGTCTTGGAATTAAATTGGATAAAAACACTAACAAATCTTCCCACAAATCTCAGATGTTCCAAGTATATAACTTAAAAATGATCTTCAGTGAAAAGACAACGGCTGATTTATAGGCCCCGGCATGTGTCTTACGCCATACTAAGCATATTCGGGTACAGTCGGTGGGCCGGAGGAACTGAAGTGGGCGTAGTTTCGTGACCCCTGCTCTATTCCATCACTGATTCTAAGGGCTCCTCAAGTGAACCATCAACTTCCATATAGTCACCGTTTTATGGCATGGTGGTGGCTGTATGTTAAAGAAATCACCGAGGCCTCTGTCCAGATGAAAAATTTTAGAAGTTGTCCGTTATGCCACAGTTATCGGTAGACCTGTCTACGAGGTGTCGTGGGTGCTTTGGACGATCGTCTGCACCCAAGTATGGGGGACACACTGTCCAATTTTCATTTAATGTGTTTGCCTTCAGGACGCCCAATATCACGTATGTTTCCGCTCAACTGAGCTTCGCCGGGCAGACAACTTCTGTCATTATGATTACAACGGAAGAGCTGTTTGGCGGCTACAGTAGCCGTGCAATCCCCGGACTCGTTTGATTAATAGCGCCAGTTAGAACACGTACCCTCACCAAGTGTGCGCAATGTGTCTTAATTCGTAGAACAGTTTTGACGGTCCTGCCCACTGTCATCATTCTAACCATTGTCCCCCAAATTTTTTCCAATGTTACGGCTCACTTAAATGTTTCGCTTCGGTAAGCAAGGAATCTGTTAGCGATTCACGTAACTAGCCGATAAATCAATCAACTGGATTTTAGCCGAGGAACAGTCGTCCAAGAACCTCAAAGATTGTTACTTCAAACTCCTTGACCTGTTCCTTTGGGGACTGAAGATCTAGTCTCGTACTGTAATGAAGTACAAGATAGCAATGGTAAAAGACAACGTTTCCTTTGTAACCTAGTTGAATGCGTCATTTGACTTACAGAGGCAGTAAAACCAATATGCCAAACCCCTTTTCGAGATTCCCTGGCACAATGTCAGATTCCAAACATCTCAGAAGGAACAACATGCATGTAGGATATCATGTGAAACTCCACCACTATCAAAGCAGTCACGTGGCAAAAGGATGTACTGAAGCACAGTGTCTAGATGCGTAATCCTTTGACGATGGCGAGCAAAACAAGCGTTATCGAAGATTTTCGACAAAACCAATGAGTCCTCTTTTTCACAAGGTTCGATGACAGACAATCGGACGACAACCTGCTTTCATTATCGATAATTGCGCTCAACCGCAACAATAAGAGTGAGCGAAGTACGTGCCAAACAAAACCATGTTTCTCTCGAGCTCCTGCCATTAGAAATATGTCAAAATATTTTAACTTGCTTAAAATCTCGAGTTCTATCACAACTCCTTAGATGGTAAGATGGATCGAAACCTCAAGCTTCTTTGGGGATGTATAATGTTTTCTTCAAAACCCTAATCTCGTAGGTAACGGAAATATGATATAGACCGAGATCAACACTCGAATGTAGTAGCCACATTCTTCTGGGTGATGGCGTTTGAAGGAGAAAATCTTCCCATTACTACCGAACGGTCAGTTGGATGCTGATTCGAGCTCTTTGGATACAGGCACTTCGAATTAGTCTTGAGCAAGAGTAGTAGCCTTGGATGTGGTTACCGATTGCCATTCACACTAAACCGTCGACCTTTGTAAGCAGTGAACTATCGAAAAGCGAGTGAACGTCAGCTCGAGTGTAAATGCAGTTCGAAATAGTACGTACAGTGCTATGATATTCTCCCGTGTATCTGTACTCGAAATTTGTTATAGGCCTCGATGTAGGGTTCTGCGTTGCAGTTGGTCGTACAAAGATAAGAAGATAGTATCCTTGAGTTGTATATTTTACTTCGAGAAAGACGGAGTAATCGCGCATGACTTCTTGCTCAAGTGCTCGGGTACGCATTCTGTTTTCCTTTTCAGTAAAGACAATGATACCAAACCGTTACACCTATTACTGGAAACGCTTCAGTCGTAGCCACACACTCGTCAACCAGTTAACTTATCCCTCTACCTTGGGCTACATAAAGGCTTAATTCATTGGCCAGTGAACTACAACTAGGATACTCAGTAGTGGCAACATTGAAACATCGTCGATGTTTCAACATGCCGGCATCCAAGCTGGGAAAGCAATGAAAATGTGAATATCCATGAAATCAAGTTCAATCAGATGGAACAACTCATATGGTAACAAACAACACTAATGATATTAAGTGGATATCAAGTGAGTATCGCCGATGTTCAAGCGCGGCAGCGTTTTCCCAACTAAATGCGATAGCAAGCATTAAAACAAACACTGTGAATCGGCGTCATCCGGTGAAAAACTTCGTGAAGCTCTCATAGGGAATTCCAAAACCAGTGTTACCGCGTTTTAATGACATTGCCATTTTACTTTCGTTACTTGCGTCAGAACCAAGGAATTTTGTCAATGGAACAGAGAAGCGCTACCAATACAGTGACTTGAACTGCTAAGAAGGCGATCACTCATTCATTTGAACCTGAGTACTAAACAGCTATACTGGCTGTTCGGAGAACAAAAATGTAAGATATCAATTTCACTTACATCCCACTTCAATCCATCAAGAAACACCTTTTCCCGTGCCACATCACTGCGGTTCAAAGCAACTGCAATTTCCAACTTGGAGAAATTCGTCTCCGGATCGGTTTCGGCGACATCTACAGCTGTGTGAGAGAGATAAAAGTAGACAAATGTCTTTACAATGTTCCAAGTTATATGTTTATATTACATGCTTTATGTGGTGCTTCGTGCCCCATGCTGAGGCTGATGTTGCATTCTTGATGCTTCTTCACTGCATTTGGGCTAAACCAAAGTACACTTAAACTAGGTCTTCTTAAACTAGCTAAATTTCATTCCACTTTATTTGGTTTGTTCTGCTTACCTGAATACTCTTCTATTAACTGGCCACGTCGCTTACATTAATTGCGCTTATCTTCGGTAACTTTGTTGCGTTTTGTAGCATTTTAACTAACTTGTGGACATTTTTTCCTTATCGCGGCTTCGTTACTAATCAACTTACTTCATATGCTTATTTAGCTTAGAGTTGTGCCACCGTATCTGTATGCATTATTGGATTTGTTTTATTTCATCTTGTCGTTCCAGGTGATTGGCTGTTGCTTGATATCCCCGGTGTCGCTGCGCTTGATGTGCACATTGACAAGGTGCCTACCTGTCTATTACCCACTACCTCGTTCATACTGGCTCCAGGAGACAGTTGGTCGTTACTGGAGGGGACGGGGTGCACGGTCCTTGTGGTCGTTCTAGGCTCGAAGAGTGGTTCCATGCACTCAATGTGGAGCGCACTACGGTCCAGCCACCGCCTTGTGTGCGCTTGATTTCCCAAATACAGCGTGCTTGTGTTTGCTTGCGAAAGAGTGTGGGCCGGCTCCGTTGATGAAACGTGGCTCCCATCCACATGCCTCCCGGTCTTATTCCTTCGGGTTTACACTGGATATGGGGTGTGTGGATGGAGCTGTGGGTGGTGCAGCGCAAGCCATCCATAGTCCTTCTGTAGGCGCAGGCGTCCTGTGGCTGCCACAGTGACAGGCAAATCCGAAACCGGATGCCATCAACCATGTGGTGCTTCAGTCTGCTGTATGCTGCACTACACAACCGGTTTCATGATATTGGTTTTTGTTCACCCGAAAACCCTGCGCACTCCACTACGCGTTTCAATCTGACTTCGAACCCGGAACCAATGGGATGTTAACTGGGACCTCTACCCCTTTGGCCAGCGAGTTACGACGGGCAACGCTTGGCACAGCGGCCAATGACTGGTTGGTGGGTCATTTTGAAGCATTCGTTGGGTGAGTGGACTGAGACGCGAAGGAAGTATGGAAGAACTCACTGCTACAAACTGTGGACAGATCCTTGCTTTCGGGCGGTAATTACAATGTCAGCGTCTCAAAACTGGATAAGAAAGCCGGAGAGAATTTGCCTCAGAGGAACCCAACTTCAGGCATAGATGGTGTCAAGAAATCTCGATCACCTGAGGACGACCACTACTAAACCCAACCGATCTTCACTTGCAGACAAAGCGAAACACTTTCTAACGTATTGCAGTCTTTTGCACTAACGCAAAGTGCTCGCTGTGAGAGACACAACGATATGGTGTAGCAACTAACCAACACTCTTCGTCGCAAAGGAGTCCAAATCATCCCGGAGCCTCGACACCTCCAGAATGACCCGTAGCTACCAACTAAATATTGACAAATACGGTGTATGTGCTCATGCGGAAGCCATAGCCCGTTTTGTGCGCTCGGAATTTCCTACGGCATGAATTGTTATGCGGAATCCGATATTCATCAATAACCAGGATCATATAGTCCCAGTCTCCTATAAGAAAGTTTCGGCACTGGCGCCCACCAAAATTGACATAGTTCACTTTTCTGTGTCTAGCATGAGAGGATGCCTTCAAGTTTACAACACACACATGCGGGATGCAATCTCACAAAACATATCACCCTGACCACATCACGCACACATTCGCGAGTGATTCTGACCATTTATTTGCGTCTTATTTTACTGGTGTTTCAATATTACGTCAGGACATTTGTCCGATTTACGCGAATTTATGTAATGCTCGGGCCTAGGGGCTTGCATGAATTTGCCGAAAATATGTGTTCATGGACCGTGACACCCGATGAAATGAACCTTGCTCAATTCGAGCACCAGGGCAGTAGCTGATGAAGCAGTTGGATATTGGGTGCTGTCCGCTAGAAAACGCTGCGCTCGGTTTATGGAGTCTACGGTGATGCTACTGACTAAGCGTTGGCGTGTCGTCATGGCTAAGTTTACGCTAGGTGAGACTGAGACTGAGACTGTATTTAAGAGCAAGTAGAAAGGTTCCTGTACAACTCTATCGAATTACGAAAAATCACAATTTACTTGTGAATTATCAGCAGTTGTGTCTGGTCAGTTAATCGTTTATCCGTGTTCGGTCAGAAATTGGTACTAGCGTCATTATTTCCGGACATACAATGTCTTCTTTTGGCACTGTATGTGCATCGTTTCACAAAAGCACAGGTTTCCAAAATAATCGTCGATACGGGTTTTAAAACACTTCACAGAATCGGCCTCTATTAACCCTTCAGGTAGTGTATTCCATAAGTTTACGATTCTTCGTTCGATACAAAGCTGATGTGTGTTACTCTAGTGGTGAACAAGCAGTTACAGTTCTGCCTTTGTGAACAGACAAGAAAATAAAAATGTTATGCTCGAATTGTAGTGCATCATTACATGTGTCACAAATCACACGTTGAAATGCCCCAACAGTCTCAACTTAGGCTTGTGTATCGTATTTTCGCACAAAAATTGGAAGGTTTTAGTGATGTGAAAGCTCTTTCAGATTCCGTGACTGTGGAATTTGTTGCTTAGACATAGCAATCTAACGACTGTGTCTTTACACACAAACAAGTCACTCGTTTTTGGTTGCTATGCATACTTTATACGCAAGTGCTTTTGTGAGGTATCGTTGCTTTTACCAAAACACTGCAAGTGATTTCCCAGGACTCAGAGGTGACTACGAGACGAGGCTCATTCCTTAACTATGTCACGGGTTAAGTCACACACGTCGAACTACGTCCGCCGCTTCAAAAGGTCTTTCCTCTTGATGCACAGCTCCAAAGCTGCTGTTAAGTAGTGGAATTTGAAAACCATTTCTTTCTAAGACAAAGCAGTGAGATGTAATGATTCCCGGGCAAAACAGGCAGACTGACAAGTGGACTTAGCAAAATTAAGATCCACGGATGACGTATTTAAGGTTTTGATTCGTTCTCCGAGCTGAGTAATTTAATGACAAACGTTTCACCACTTCCCTCAGTGGCATCTTCAGTGCACTGTTCCGTAGAGGAAAATCTCACGGAAAGTGTCGTCAGGACGTAGCGTTTGAAATTAGCCTCGTCGATCTGTGTCCCGTGACCTCTGTTTGTTCGATATTTGGCCGCCCAGTTTCACGCTTTCTCAGCTGTAGGTACACAGGATCGAGGTCAATGCGGAGGTTCACTGAATTCTCCGTAGAGAACCATGCCTCGTGGAATTCCCTTCCCTTTCTTGTCCCTCCGTGCGCCAGAATTACAGTATTTGTCCAAGTTAACGTTGTGTCCTTCCTCATCGAGATGCGCTGAGATCTGTGACGAAACATAATGGTATCGACACGCACGCCTGTGTTCTTGTATTCTTGTGGATAGTTTTCTCCCCGTTTGACCTACATAGTCTTTCTCACAGTTCTCGCACTGTATCCTGTAGACGGCATTTTGGCGTTCGTGGGCCTCCAGTTTTTCTTTAGGTCTAGATAAGATTATTTTCAAAGTCGCAGTTGGTATGTGAGCTATCATCAGGTTGTGCGGCTTGAGAAGTCTAGCTGTCTTTTCTGCTACGTTTTTGATACACGGCAAGGCGATGGGTTTTGCCGTTGTTGGTTCAGGTGCGGTAGTTGTGCTCCTTCGGTTTAGGTGTCTTCGGATGAAACTGCGTGGGATGCTGTTGCGAATGAAAGACATAAACAGATCTTCCTCTTCCTTTCGTTCTGCTTCCGCAGTATTGCAATGCGATTCTATCCTACGAAACAGGGTTCGAATGCAGCTTAGTTTGTGACACTTAGGGTGATTGCTGTTAAAGTTCAGGATTTGGTCGGTGTGTGTTGCTTTTTTGAAAAGCAACATATCCAAAAAACAGAGGTCACGGGACACAGATCGACGAGGTCAATTTCAAATGCTAGGTCCCGACGACACTTTCGGTGAGATTTTCCTCTACGGAGCAGTGCACTGAAAATGCCACTGAGGGAAGTGATGAAACGTTTGTCATTAAATTACGCAGCTCGGAGAACGAATCAAAACATTAACTACCAACCCGAGCTACAGATATTCCGAATCATTGCAAATGACGTATTTATGATCCGAAGTTAGGAGAACAGGTCTAGCGATGTCGCCGGAAACGTCTCAGTTGCGCCCTGCACGATCGCAAATTTAGGGTTCCAGCGGCCTCCAACAAGAAAATCGAAACCCACTGTCGTTGCTTAGCTCTTCGGCAAACTAATTCATCTACTGCAATCAAACGCAGTTACTAGTCACTACGGATTTCCATGTTACTGGTGCAGATGTTCTGTCAAACAGCATGCACCTAGGCAGCTGGTAGGTGGGGGTGGAAGGCATTGTAAGAACATGATACGTAAAAGGACACGGCTGTACTATGTGTACACGGCAAAAACTCATGTCCCGCTTTCTAACATGCGCATATATTCACACACGAGTCACGTAAACTGCCCGAAATGCAGTGGGTCGTGATACTCGTCCACAACACAAAGGACAGCTCAATGAGGAACCATTGGATCTGTTGCGATCAGCCACTATTGCAGCATTGCTTATCCGGTGCTCTCATTAGATGGAAGTGCTACCTCGCAAGCATCGGAGATTCAGCAAGGTATCTTTGTAAGTACTGCACACTTATGCTTACGTCCATATCCGTACAAAGCAGTGCTGCCGAAAGAGAGCATTGCGTACCCCATTCTTAGTGACCAACCCAAGACCCCACTAGGTGCGGAGAAACCACACGTCTTACCAAAATGGGTAGTGGTAGCTCGTCCTGGTGCGACCACTAGAAGTGATACAGCTACGTAAACATTCGATCGAGCTACCATTCCCAGTGATTGCTCCGTGCTGGGGAAACTGCTAGTGTGTTAGCCCAAGAAGCAACGTATACATTAGTGCATGTAGTCCTGTATAGCATCCTATTCAACGGTGCTTTCAGAGCAGGGCACAGCTAGAAATTGACAGGCTTCAGGCTTCCGGCAGTTTAGCTATTATCCCAAAATGAATGACCATGATTGCAAAAAGGTGTTAAACTACCTGTTCTACCAGACGTTTGCCAAATCAGACGCTATAGGGGGGCAAACTTTGAAAATGACTTTTAAAAATGGTAACTTACCAGGGAGGATTATTTTACTCGTAATCATAATCTTGATGCCCTGCTTGCCACAAAATTTTATGCTGTGATGAACAAGCTGTGTATACAATTCTATCGAAATGAAGCGTCAGCTAATGGAAAGTAGTCCACCACGAAGGAATTGCAAGCCTTCAGACATAGCTGAGATTTTGCCCATCGTCCCACAAGCCCTTATCAAGCCCTTACTCACAAGAAAGCCGAAGTGAACACAGGTATGAATAAAGGATGACAACCCAATTCTTAAGGTCATGCAAAAACCCATGCATCAAGCCTGTAGAACGAAGACACTCCCTCTCCGTGACTCTTCACTAGCAATGTTAGTGGTACCAGTAGTCAAAATACGGCTTCCAATGGAAGCCCAGTGGTCCGCTCTGTCGTTTGACCGTCTGGATAAGTGATACCTTGATTACAAATTAAACGGCGTGTGTTCAACTTATGTTCGGAATCAAGAAGCCGTGGAAGTTAGGCTTTGGGAATGACAACATAGAAGGTCCAAGTGATCGAATTGACTGAGGTTCACTTCACTAGGAATAGTGGTCAACATTGCGATTGCGTGTCACAATCCAATCACACAACTAGTGCTTCAGATTATCCCTCCAATCAAAATTGGAGGTAGCTGGTACGGTCATAACAGACGCTTTAACCGTAAACACTTTCTCCCGGTGTCACTGCGGTGCGTCATGGAGAAAAATCAACAGAAATTACCAATCTAAGAGCGGACATCAGAAAGTGTAAATGTGGCATTACGGGACACGGGGTCGACCAAACGATGATGCACAAATTACGAGCTTGGTGGCAACTGCCTATTAGAAGAGTAAAACAAAGAGAAGAATCATGAAAAGATCATCAATCAAACAGGATCAATGCGCGACCATCTCTGGGGCACGGCTTATTGTGATTGGCTTGTATCACAAAAGGGATGATTATCACCTGGCCAATAGAATTTGAGTGAATCATGGGCAGTGCTGAGCATCAACCAAGCAAACATTCACATTGCAGTGACAACAATCAAGACCGGAAATAATTGCTGGGTTAGGAATTCTTTTCGCGTAAACTCTCATCAGACCTACACTTTTAGACCTAATCCCAGTGCTGTAGAGGTACGGGTCTTATGAGAGTACAAGCAAATTATTCGTGACCCAACACACATTGTAGGTCTTTATTTTTGTCAAAAGGAGTTAGCTCGCAGAGTAGCGATGTACAAACTGGAGACCCAATAGTAGACAGCATTTATAACAAATCACCACAATCGGTTGTAGGCTAGAGATATAAGGCCGATTTGTAACAACTAGGCTTTGATCATACCCTGACACTTGATTTTTCCTTGTGGGTCTACATAGTAACTGGTAAACGTGGAACGAATGTATTCCATGGAACCTGAGGTTTTTCGTGACAGCAATGAAATGATGTGGGAAAATTCTTACTGGGTCCGAGCAGCAGTTGCAGTATGTCGTAGTCCAATTCGTCCTCCTCAGTATCGCATGCGCACAGTAAATCCGATTTCTCCAGCAGATCTTGAACAAGCAAAACCGAGATGTCTGGTTTGTCCACAACTTTCCAGAAGGCTCGCATGGTTTCAAGAATGCTGGAGATAGGAGTTCACGTTATATGTTAGTTAGCTATCGATTAGTCTGGAAAACACAAGTAGTTTATTGCAAATTTGATTGCATAATACTCCTATTAGACACTTCGTTAGGATCACGGGGACAAGGGGAGCAATGAAATACACCATGACTCGGTAACTCTGATCCAGAGCGTTTACTTAGTCGACGCTGTCTTGCACGCTGCTAACTTGCGGAAAACTGGGTTGGCTTCCTGATACACGATTTCCCTTGCTGAACCGCCATCGTCAGATAGCATTGAAAGCTGACTTGCGCAAGTACTGATTTCCAGATAATATCTGAAGGCGGCTCTGAGGAATTTCCATCGATAAGCTAATTCAAATCCCATAAAATCTAAAATTCTAAGTGTACACAAGAAGGAGCTGATGTGTTGACGAAGTTAGTACACGTTTGGATGTCCGACATTACCCACCGCCTGCAACTCACAGACGGTAAGCTGAAGATGAAGTAGCAAGTTATCACCTTGTTGAATCTCAGTGGAATCGTACGTCTCCCTCTAAAGATAGGATGGGACCAACCCCAAGATTTTCAACTAGGTGTAGCAGGCACAAGCACGCTTACGTATATTTCGCCTAATTTAGATCCATTAACATTGAACTATTCCCCACAATTATACGAACATGGTACTGGCTGCAATACTAGTTGCGATTTGCTGTCTGATGCCGGAGGTGACACTGATAACCAGCGCAGCTAAATTCTGGCCGTAATGCGGCGTACCTCCTGTGCTTACCTGAGTACATAACGACTGTTCGTCTGGGACGAATTGGAGTGAATCTATGGAAGTTTCTCAAATACATCCAATACATACATAAAATGAATGTTTGTCTGTCGTTCTTGACCCCACTGCTACCAGTCACTACCGGTGATATCCAAATTCAGCCTTGAGACGGTAACGTAACCAGACAGCACGTTTCCATTCGAGCACAAGATCTGTGGGCGAATCGATTACACAGTCCGTGACTGCGTAGTTGGCACCTTGGCAGTATCGATTTTTCGGATAGTCGTGAGTATTACTTGCTCCATAAACATAAGCAACGTCGACAACTTAGTCACATGAAAAACAGCTGCAAAACAAATGCACCTGGCGATTCTAGGCACGTCGTAACGCGTTGTTGTGCAACGACAAGACGGTGACCCATGTCGGTGCCGAGAAGTTAGCGTATGAGATGTCGACCCGTACCACTGCTCATAAACTATCACAGTAAGGTATTTTTACTTGAGTTCATTTGCTAAACTACAGGTATAATGTGACGCTTGACAGTTGCAGGGTCGGAATGAAAACCAATTGAATGTTTTCATGATATAACTAACAGTACACTGCAAATCGACCTTTGCGACTTCCCTTTTTGCCTCGGAACTGTCATACCCAAAGTAACTTGAATACCAACCTGTTTCCCCCAACTTATGTAAACTTTAAGCCCACCAACCGATACCTACATTGTCGTTAGACACTATTATCTTACTTATTTCACTGTTATTTCTATTTCTTATAGTATCTTACTTCATTGTGCTCGTGTATTTTTTCTTTGTTCGTCACGACGTGGCCGATCTTCTGAGGTGTGGGTTTGAAGCTTCTAGGTAGCATGTTTTCCCACCCAATAAAGCTAGCCAAAGACCCACAGGTGAACCTTAAAAAGTGTGCTATACCTATAAAAATGTGCAGATAACAGTACGCTCTGAACGGTTGCTGAAAACTTTCTGACACAAAGCCAAAGCACGTGAATAGCGGTTATCATGCCCACCAATAAACAGGGATTGGAGAACATGCTGACTGCCTTAAGTGGCTAGTTTATGAGAGAAAAACCGGAAGATTAGTAAAGTCGATTATCGCTAATCTGCTTTACTACGCGTCAAAATACGATCAGATTGGATGTGGAGGTGAGGGCGAAAATCCTCGAAGGACTATCTCGAATGTGATTGGGTCCCTTCCAGTCGGTACCACGGGTGACCGTATTACTTCACTTTATCTTGCTTACTGTACTTCCGTCCTTTCCCTGAATGCGTTATGGATCTCGTTCCTCGGTATCTTATTTCCACCCTCCTATTGTGTTGCATAGTTAACCCATTGATTTAATCCTTACTCGACGCATCTTTCCTTTCTACCTCTAGGCCGAAAATAGTTTGTTGCATGTACACTTTGAAAGAACGCAATCGAAAGCCCTCTAGGAACATTGATCCTAAGAAAGAACTTTTCATACATATACCATTTAAATATGATTCGGCAGCTGATATTTTCTTCCGACGCTTGAAAGATGTGGTTGAGAAAACATATTTCGCTGCCCGTCTGAGAATTGTTTATCACAACGAGCGGTTGCTTACAAAACCTTTGAAGGATAGACTGCCGTCGTTGACTCGTTCAATGATCGTTTATCAGTACTCGTGCTTCTGTGGTGCAAGGTACGTTGGTCGCACTAGGAGGTACCTATCTCAGAGGATTCCTGTATACCTCCCGGCATGGTTTTATAAAGACGAAATGAGGTCCTCAGGCAGCTCAAGCATGTCGCACCTCCTTCAATGTGGCCATACAGCTTCAGAGAATGATTTTAAAGCCATCTACTCACTAACTGAACACCTCTCCTAAGGATTCCGTAAACAGCTCTTATCCATCGCCGAGACTATTTACATTCATCATCTGAAGCCGGAATTATGGGTACAAAAACGATTCATACGGCCGCTACTACTACCTTGTCCAACGGACACTGTGACTTAGTTGGTTGGTTGTTACGGTACCCACCTCTAATTACTTCGCACCACTGAACTTCGTGCATGCGTGCTGAGTCAGTTCACTTGCCATACCATCTATATCCTTGTCTCAACTTATCGATTTGTTCGTTCAAACAGCCCAGTCCGATTTGACGCTTACCCCAAAATCCGTGCTATGTAAACGTTTGGGCAGGATGAGAGTATACCGAAAAGAATGTTTTTACCCTGAACTGATTTCTGATATTGTTTCATATTCATGTGCATTTTTCTAATCACACTGTGTTCAAGGTTTTGTACAAGACTGGGATTTGCTGATCATGCCTTGATAGCAGTGGGGTAGCAACCATTTTTGTCGTACGGGGTGGCGGTAACATTTTCGCTCTGACTGGGGGCAGAATATGCGCGTGAATTCCATCCAATCGGCTCGGGGTAAAGTGCACATTAGTTTTCGATGAGATGGATGGTCGTTTTTGACACCCAAAAATGTGGCGAGAGTGACCAGAAACGGACAAGTATGGGGATTGCTGGATAGAACGTTAGCACAGAGTTAACGCATGGCACAAATGTGTCATTGGTCACACAGAGTAACATCAAAATATTCAATTCTCAGTACGCTGATCAGTTTACCGCAAGCCAACTTGGAAGGGACAGTACTTGAACTTCTACAGTTTTGTCCCCAAGTGGTACAAACAAGGTCTAGTGAAGACTTTGTTCAACAGAGCTAGAAAAATATGCACTGCTGATAGACTGGAACGAGAGTTGCGGCTGATAACCAGCACCCTCGTAGACAATGGGTACCCACCGTCTTTCATCGCTCAGTTTAGTGCTGAGAAAGAGAAAACATGTGTGCCCACGGTACCAAAAATGAAGGTAACCCTATAATGGCCATTCAAGGGCGACGACGTATGCCAGGTGTTTCAACGCCGATTGAAATCCGCAGTGGCGCGCGTATACCCTGCGGCGGAACCAGTACTCATCTACACAACGAATCGTATCCCTACTCCATCGGTTAAACCCCCACTGTCACTGTCCAGCCGTTCACATATCCTTTACCAATTTACATGTATTTGCAAGGCCGAATACGTGGGCATGACAGAACGACACTTGAGGGTGAGGGTCGCGGAACACATACCGGCGTGGGTGAGTAAACATGTTTCGCAGATGACCACGTCCACCACCTTGAATGCGCAGCAAAGGAAGCGAGATGAAGTTCCATACAAACAATCAGCTTCATCAATCGCCCGCCATCTGCTGGCTGACAATCACTGTGTAGACCCCGTGCGGGCGTTCCGTGTTATCTATGCATCAATGAACCCCCTAACTTTACGATATGCTGAGGCCGTGGTTATCAAACAACTCGGCTCAACTCTGTGTATGCAGAAAGACACATTTGTGACCCTGGCCTTGCCGTGGTAGCAGGCCAGGCACAGATGACAAACTGACATGAATGTGGGTGTGCATAGTTTGGTCAATTTGCCATTTTAACTGCGCTCCTTTCATGATGCTTTAAATTCACACGTCTGTAGTACGCACTTGAAAATATGCAGAGAAATTATTCCGGAATTAAATCGTGCAGCACTCTTGTGTTAACTTTTCTGCTAAAAGTTTCCTCGGGAACTTATTGTTTCAAGTATCCTGATATTTTGCGCTTCATATTTCATATCGAACAATCGACGGTACTAAAAATGTCGCCCCCTGTCACATGCCGCCCGGGGCGAACCGCCCCCCCCCGCCGCCGCCCCCTATGCTAGGCCGCTGTCTGATAGGCGAGTCTCACATTGCCTAGAATAAGTGCTTAATTTATCTGTGGCCACCATCAGAAGCCTATTTTCCCATGACACCAGATGTCACTTACAACCATAGGGGATTTGGAAGCGTCAATTACACTTCAATCACGGTGAAACCTCCGAGGTCGGAATCCATGCCCAAATCTGGAGAATTCAATTCCTTTGGTGGGGCATTGGAAACTGTGTATGGGTGAAATTATTATTGACTGACACATTTCTTCCCGACTATTTGTATTTGTGAACAGCCGCTTAATTTGTTGTTATTAACAATGCGAGTAAGTTCTTTAAATTCATAACACAGCGCCGAGTGTCAAACTTACCTTATGGATACAGGCGGCTATCCTGGGAATTTGTCATGTAGGGCCTAGTACAAGTTATTATATTCTAAAACAGCGGAACGAACATGTAAGTCCGAAACTACCACTATCCATGATGATGTGTGAAGATATCTGGTGAAACTCAGTGATATGCCATCCTGTTTCAATAAAATACAATAGTTACGTGGCCATTAGATTCCGAGCTCCATTAAGAACCAACTACCCTGAAAAGTGGTATTATTGAGGGCACATGGTAAACAAGTTATTTAATGGTTTCTGCTCGCGAAATTCGGGGAAATACCTTAAATAAATATCTGCGCAACGATGTATACGATGAAATTCCCGAGAGATCTTTCAGGCCGTTGAAAGGAAAACATTTTTTCAGTCTGCTGAATTACCCTGAACAGGTGAACTAGGAGTACACTAAGCCATATTCTCATCCATATGCAGCGACGTTGAAAGTAACCTAAAGATGGGTGCCGTGAGATAGCTTGGCAAGAGAACGAGGATTCCTTCACCGAATTCTACCAATGGATGAAGGTCAACCGAAGTGTAACGTTGGATAGCACCTGTACTAAATGGGGTGGCTATCGAATGGATGTGAAAACGTCGGTCTTTTGCCCAATGTAGTCTAGTCCCCAAGTGACTCCAGGTCCGCCAGGTCCTGGTGAGTAAGATGCACACCATTTTACAGACTGTCCTGCTGGGCCTCACGACTTCTTCCATCCACTAAATATAGTGAGAATAGGGCCAACCAAGGAAAACGATTCAGGGGTTCCTTTACATAGTGAAACGACTTCGTCAGACAGCTTGACACATAAAAGTAAGAAGTCAACCAGAGTGCGGAAAGCGTGCGGACGGGTCGGAGGCGTCGCAAGGGGGCGGCGGGAAGGCGGTCCACCCCGGGCGGCATGCGACAGGGGGTGGCATTTTTAGTACCGTCGATGGTTCAATATCAAATATAAAAGCCAACATTTCCAGGTAACCTGAGGGTTGAATATTTTAATGTTACCATGGCCAGCAACACATTTGCGCCACGCGTCACATCTGTGTAAACGTTCTGTGACGTGGCAGATGTGACTCGCCACTAAATAAATTCACTACCCCTTGCCTCATACTGGCGAATAATTGTAATCCAACAAATTTATGCTGTAATTCTGGAGAGCGTTGGGTCCCTGTTTGACAAAGGAACAAGCGAAAGGCCTATGAACTGAGCAATTAGTCACTGGCTACCAATGGGCGCGATTCTCTGAATTCGCTCTGATGACTTGCGGGCAGGCTATTCAGCCAAAGTCTCGGCGTGGTGTCCGTAAGTCAACAGCCCACTTCGGCTTGGGCAATCGGGTAGTATCTCGCCTTCTGACGAAACCATGGACTTTGATGTGTTGTGTTGTATTTTCTTTTACTATTTCTATACCTTCTTTTGAGTCCCATGGTTTCTGATGGCTCTATATCTATTCGTAGACCGTTGTATATATATATATATATATATATATATATATATATATATATATATATATATATATATATATATATATTCCCAGTGATCCCCTTAATTGTCCCATTGTGGTCACTTTCAACACATTTACCTCAGTGTCCCAAACGATCATCCGTTTCATCGAAAACTGATGTGCACTCTACCCTGAACAAACAGTGTAAGCTTCAAGCGCCTATTCTGCCCCATTCAGAGCGAAAATTTGCCTCCGACCGCTGGGACGGGGAAAGTCAATAGAGACTGGACGTAGAATGGATCAGTCAGGTGCACACAGAGTACGGCAAATGAGTGTGGAAGCGTCAGAGCAAAGGCGCGATCCGAAAGCAGTAACCATGGCTCAAAACAGCCAATGGGGAAAGCCAACCGATGCGTTAAAACATACAGCAGTGCACTTTTAGAACAACGCGAAAACCTGCAGTCAAGAGAAGTTATATAAGCATAACTGCATTTTTATTGATCTAACGCTGACCGCGAGAGATAACTCCCATAGGCTATTGAAACGTACCATTCTTTAGGCATTCGGCGGTACTTCCTCATGGCCTCAACCCGTTACGCACTAAAGTAATGCATCGGAAAATCCGGGAACAGTCTCCTGATTGACCGATGATATTTTTCAAACGAACATCTAAGTAACAGCCGTGTTTAGCTATTAAATGCATATGCATCAATTGGTCTGTATGGAAATACCACACCAAACAGTGTGTGGGAATAACGTCTTTTTTGGCAGACGCCAACCACGAAAGCCAAAAACTCTGGGACCGGTTTCACTTTAGGCTGTCGCACAAACAAATTAAATCCTCTTCAGCTTGGGGGGAACCGATTCAACAGAATGTAAACGGCTGTGGATTATTTTGGTTTGCCTCCAGATAAGCTAAGGGAGGTGAAAGCCGCAGAAGTGTCAGAAGTAGAACCACCAACTTTGTATCAATATGCGAAAACGCACACGTAGGGGAGGTGGGGAATAAAGTCCATCAGGTTAACTAAATGACTCTTGAAAGCTTGACAGCATGATTAGTGTAACCACCGACTGCTTGACTGATTGTTGTGCTTGGTTGTCACAGGCCACTGTCTGTTGGTTCATACACGTGACTCCGGTGTGAATAAATGTGCGTGCTTTTACTTAGTTCATTGTAATCACATTATAGATCAGAAAGGCAAACACCGGTGGGTCGTTTCGTCCTCTTCTGACTAGTTGGTAGTACCAATTGCCTCCGTCCCCTTCGGGGAACGAACCTATCTTGCTGCCCTGTGAGAAACAAGAAGAAAGTCTGGGCAGTGATCACAAATCATCATTAAGAAGATTCGTAATTATTTATGGAGTATATACAATCTTTCAATGTTGTCCGTCCACTGGCTGGCCCTCGTTAACTGGTCTGTAACGTTAGTTACATCCTATTGCTTTGTATTCGTTCTCCATATGTGCCGATCTACGCTTACAGAAGCCATGGTTGCACTTGGTCTCGCCATTGCCATGAGGGATAGACTACACGGTGGCATCTACCTGTCCGTCTGATCAATTTGTCAATGATTTCACAACTGACTATTTGACACAGCTACCTGTGTCGCTGCCATGATCTCAGGCGCAAGTCATCCACTCGTCGTACGGCAAAGAACTTCGCTTTTCCGCTCTCCGACGGCGTACTGTTTCTCCAACGTGCTGGACCCGGATTCGTTCCCCGTGCTCACTTCTCATGAGTAGTGTCTGACTAATCATTTGTCTTTTCAGCTGTTGCGTCCTCGGTTGATCATCTGCCATCGTCGTACGGATGAGCAACCCGATTTTCCACTTTCTGAAGGTGTGTTGTTATGCCAGTGCTCTGGGCCGGACCAGCTGTGCGCGCTCTGCTTTCGTCTGATTGGCCCCTCAGTCCATCGGTACCGCATCGAATTCATCTTTCGCTGAGCTCAGCCACCAACACATAACCCATGACCGCTAATGGCCTGCGCCACCAGTGTGCGTGTGACCAAATGGGTCATGAAAATTGACAGTGTGTACACAGTACAGCTACATGCTTTTACACGTCCAGTTCTTACAATTTTGAATGCCACTCTGATTTGTCTCTCGTCCGTGATTCGGAGAGACTATGTTGGCTAACGCAACTCATTATATGAATCATTTTCTTCAGTCTTTCGCACCATATTATGTTTCGTCGAAGGAGAGACTTCGGGTAGGCGGTCATCGGGCAATCGAAATTCTTCCTTAGGCAGCCCAGAGGTCAGTGCTTTAAGAAACCTATAGACATACGAGCGACGTGGACAAAGCGTAGCTAGAACGACTCGGGAGAAGAGCAGAGCCTATATGGCCACAACAATGAGCAACTGACCGCTCCCAAACCCGTACAGATACGGGCCGTGTTTCCTTCCCACGACGCATCGCGGAGGAGGATTTGTGATACGGTCTATTCCGTGTGCCTTATGAGCTTGAGCCTTGGAACAATCCCTCCGTTTTTCCCGTATCTCAGCTTCGCTATCTCCGATTCCGGCAAGCCAGAAGTCGTTCGAAAGGTCGCAATTTGCTTTCCCGTGGCTGAATCAATCGCCCCGCGTTCAGTAGTGTGAGCTTTGCTAGGGACGTATTTGTCTGATTCCCTGCGTTCTCGAAAAATATCAGCTCCGTCGTCGTGGGCCCAAGCTCGTTACCAGACATCGCTCGTGATCACCCTCGGCTCGACCCACAAGACTCGCCCTGTCTTGTCTCCTCTCATCCATTGCTCCCGTTCGTAATTCCTTACTATCCCGTTTTTGTTTTTTTCCGGTTCCGGAGTAATCGTTGGTTTCCACCTACCTACAAGATGATCGAGTATTTCATGTAAAGCGATTCGAAACACTAGCATATTACTCTGGTCCTATGAAGTAGAACTGAAGTAATCGGTACGGTTCTGACCAAGCCACATTGGGAGCGTAACGTCCATTGGATGGACATAGGAACGTTGTTTGTTGCTGACGAAACGGGACGTTATGTGGTGGTGAATGAAAACCGCATATCGCTGGAAACGCCCACAACCAGCATAGTGTAGATACTGGTCCAGGTTCTCAACCGTTAATGGAAGCAATACGCACTGATAAGTGTTTCTGCGCAAGAAAGATTTCACGTAATTCCACTACTAACGAATCACTCCGTAGACGATTGCAGCTACTAATATAGGCGCTGTAAGTCTTATCAAGTGCGTTCGCGAAACTTATGTGAGAAGTTAAACCGAGATGCATGCCGGTTAACAGTTAGCAACTGTAAGATTTCATTTTCGTCGAGTGCACCTCTTGACATTTGTTTTAAGTCATCATTTTGGCAACCATATTGGCCGTTACCAGTCGTTGTATCTGATGACATACCATAGTTTCCCCCCTGATAATGGCACCATAAATTACCCTCATCGCGTGCGTCTGATCAGTGTGTCATGATCTCTAATTGGCTGACTCAGTTCGGCGTTTTCAGAGTACCGGTTGATTTTGACTGCTGCTCATCTGCTATACGGCAATTCCAAGTTCTGATAAAACGAATCTTGCCCCTGTTCGTCTCCTCCCGTACGTGGGTTGGAGCGGTGAGGAGGGAGTTTGGGGCGGTAGTGAGGGGGAGTGACCACTACAAGACTGCGAGTGATAGTGGTGTAGGCTTGCAGTCATAGATACAACACGTCCACAAACCTTTCCACTTGAAATGACAAGCAAACCATCTTGTTTCGTTTGACGACCACCAGTTTGAAGCACAAGTATTCAGCGAGTAACCTACAGCCAAATTAGTCGCGATAGCAGTTGGAGGCGGAGTACTTCATCGGGTCGCAACAACTGGTACTGAGCACCCGAAAAGACGGAGGTTGTTCCCAGGGTCCGATGCTTACGGCTTCAGTCTAGCTAAGAGGCCTGGTTGATTAATTTAGGAAACACTGGCTGGAGCGCATGATTAACGCAACCACTTTCGCGGTTTCTCACAATATCAAAAAGCATGTAGTAGTTAAAATTGCATGCAAGTCTCATCTGATGATCTTACCCTTTCCGTTACTCGTGGTAACCAGTCGCGCACGATAGTGCCAACCTAAGGTCGTTTACTGTGCCTAGAAGACAAGTAAAGGTGATACTGATCCCCAGACGAATGAGAAAAGTGCACCTTGCACATGCTGTCCGATATCCCCACTGATCTTTCAAAGGACCATGGGTAATCTGTGTTTACCACCCAACGCTTTACTTATGCGCCTAATTTTCAACATAAATCCGAAAGAATAACAATGAAAAGTATTACTGTATCGGAGCTGGATCTTACTCTATCAACATATGTCTTCTATGACGGGGCGACCTCCATGGTAGGATCACAGGGCAGGGACAATGTATCTACTTTACACACTGTGGGTGTGTGCAGCATGTAAGTGGTTGGGTCTTATTGTTACATGCAAAACCTAGGGAGAGAGAAGTGCGGAGAATGCTCAAGATGGTAACTGACCGTAGCTCACTCCATGATAGGAGTTTGCTCACAATGTCCCAGATATAGTAGTCAGGTGGGTGATGGCGGATTATTTGTCTGCCTTTTAAGGATGGGGAACGCAAGGTAAGCAATTTGCCTATAGCCGAACCTCAGTGACGGCCTAAACTACGTCACGTCGTCCACATTACTGGGAAGAAACAACCTACTGGGCTGCGTATTGTCAGTAACTCAGGGGCCGAATCATCGCAGGGTGGTTCCGTCGTAAAAGAATATTATTAATTTTCACCATTGTCGCAGGTAACGATCGAACGTCGATTCTGGTATGTATTACCACAATATTTAATAAGGGATATCAATTATTAGGCTTTTACGGCACTTGAAACAAGAAAACGTGATCGACTCCGCTACATTCGAAGATCTTCAGCCCACAGGGACGTTGATTCCGAGACTTTACGGTTTGCCGCAAGTACATAAAGTGAGGGTTTCACTAAGACCCATACTGGACATGCGTAATCCACAGTATCACACAACTGTCAAGTGGCTAGCCAAGCATTTGGAACCCGTGAGATAAATTATATCCACATATAACCATCGAGATACTTTCGGCTTCCTCGACTCCATACTATGGCATATGGTTAACGGAAGAAAGATGTTTTCGGTGGAAGTCGTGTCGCTGTTCACCAATGTTCCGTTAGAAAAGACTACCATCATCATCATCATCAACAGCAGTACATCAGCCATTTGAACTGATGCTTTGCTGCCACACAACCATGAGGACCTATGAAATAAATAATAAAAAGAGGGAGAGAAGGGGGGACTTACCTGAAAACCTTAATGCCCTAAGCAAACATTCTGGGTCAAGGCGCCTACACCTTGTGTAGACAACATACCGTCACAAACAGCTGGCTATCGTGCAAAGATAAAGCGGCATCGGCGAGACAGCTTCCTTGCGGCTTTCACTGCCACGCGTCATAATCAGCCATTACCTCGTAGATAACTCAGCACCAAACATACTTTAAATAGGCAATCCGATTAGGAGACTGCAGCAGACGCGCCACTGGTGTCGGTTGCGAGCCATGTCCTGTAAAGTCTCGAGCCAAGCACAAGGTGAGTCACGTGGACTCCAGCCCGGAAGGCGAGACGGACCAACGGCACCCAGTTTGGTTGTCAGTAACTTCATTTCTCGCCGCCAAGTCAACTTCTGTCCACCTCGAGCCTTGCGCCACCCTACACCAGGGAGACTGAACAAGGCCCTCCTAGGTAGGCGGTAACCAGGCATACGTAGCACGTGCCCGAGCCAACGCAAGTTATTCAGTGCTATCTGTTGTTCTAGGGAGCTAGCATGGTTATCACTACCTAGTACTCGCCTACCCACATCATCGTTGGGGATACGCTGGTGCCATCCGACACCAGCAATGCTTCGCAAACAACGATGATCAAAGACTTGAAGGCGCCTCAGATCTTCAGACAGAAGGGGGCCAAGTTTCACTACCATAGAGCAGAACGGCCCTCACTGTGGCCTTGTATACACGGCCTTTCAGACGGAGGGAAACTCCCTTCTGTCGCCAAAGATGACGCAGGTTCAAGAAGGCAGCTCTGGCCTTTGCAATGCGTGAGCTGACGTCAGTTTCTATGCGCCCATCATTGCTGATGCAGCTGCCAAGATAAGTGAATTGATCAACCACCTCGAGTTCCTCGTTAGCAAGCGTCAATGGGTCATCAAGTGGCTGGTGGTCCTGCAGCAACACTTTGCACTTTGAAGGTGCGAAGTGCATACCAAATAATGGGACCACTCTGGGCAGGCTATTCAGGGTTGATTGTGCCGCCCCAACATCGTCGAAAAGCAAGACGATATCGTCCGCATAATCTAGGTCAACTAACCTTTCACCAGGCAGCACTTCAACGCCTACATCGTTGGATTCCGCAAGGTAACACTCCATGATAGAATCCACGACGAAATTGAACAAAAACGGGGAAATCGGACAACCCTGACGAACGCCGCTTGTAGTCGAAAAGCTATCCGATAGGACACCATAGACCCTGACGCGGTCTGTAGTGTTCGAGTATAGAGCACGAAGGATGTTCACATATTTCGTGGGAACACCTTTCCGCGCAAGTAATTTGAACAGAATCGATCGATCGACTGAATCGAACGCACTCTTGAAATCGAGAAACACGACTATTGTCGGTCTGCGGTATGTGTGGCGCTGCTCTAGCACTTGCCGCGGATTGAATATGTGGCCTATAGGACCACGTCCTGGGCGGAAACCCGCCTGTTCCTCCCTAATCCGAGATTCCCGTTCTGCAGTGAGGCGACGAACGATAATCGAGGCCAGTAATTTTGTCACAACTGGCGTTAGGCTAATACCCCTGTGGTTCGCACAGTCTGTGCGACTGCCCTTCTTGTATATTGCCACTATAATCGATTCGCTCCAATTAGCCGGCACACTCTCTTCGTTCCAGATACGTTCGAATAGGGAGGTCAGTGCTTTGCAGAGGACCTCACCACCATCCTTAAATAGTGCAGGTGGGAGGGAATCCGGGCCAGCGGCACGAAAACGATTGAGGGCTGTGATCGCGTTTCGGACCTCGGCCTCCGACGGAGGCTCTAAACTAACCGTCCATGACTCGTCCTGCATCACCTGAGTAGGAAGAGGTCCGGGAGCAGGGGGCCAGCTGAACTGATGTTCAAAGTGCTCAGCCCAACGAGCCATACGGCGCTCCTTATTGTGTATCAGCGCACCCGCGCTGTCCCTGATTGTCTCACTGACGCCTGGTTTTCTGGGACCAGTGGTGCGTATTAGCTGGAAGAGCTTCCGGTAATTGCCTACCGCTCCTGCCTCCTCCATTTCTTGAGCCCGACTGGTCCACCAGGCTTCCTTGTCAGCACGTAGGCTCCGCTTTAGTTCACGCCTAATAGCCCGTCTGGTCACATTGTGTTCAGAACCAGCCGGGAGGTGTCTTCTAGCTTCCAACAGGTTCACGGACCTCTCGGATATCCAGTGACTGGTGCGGTGACGACTGATAATGCCACAAGCAGGTGCTCCTGCGTCGTGCATGGCGGCCGAGATCATATTCCACTGAAGTTCAGTGTCATTAGGACAAGACAGCGAGAGTTCGGTATGCAGTGCTTCTTGATAGGCTTGCCTGACCGAGGGCTGAGACAATTTCTCCGTTGCTAATCGGAGGGGACGCTTTGTGCACATTCCGGTAAAGTTCATGGAGAAACGACAGCGTACCAAGGCATGATCAGAGTCGACACAGGTACTCCAGTATGAGCGGCAATCCAGAATGGAACCACGCCACCTGTAACTTATGGCTATGTGGTCAATCTGGGTCCATCGCTGGACAGCTACAGGTGGACGCCAAGTGGCACTTCGGCGCCCACTGTGTCTAAAAGCAGTGCTACTAAGAAACAACTGGTGCTCCGCACACAGTTGCAGCAGACGCTCGCCGTTGTCAGTCCGTTCGGAGTTAAGCCCATAATTACCATCCAGCTGAGCTTCTGAAGAGCTCAGACGCCCTACTTGTACGTTCATATCCCCTGCAAGTACTATAATATCTGAATTAGTAGCACTGCGTAGTAGCGTGTTCAGTTCATGATAGAAAGTATCCTTGACTGCATTAGAACTGCAGTCGGTGGGAACATAAACGGAAATCACAAACAAACAGCGTTTTGTACCACTTCGCGAATTCACCTTAGCTGATGTCGTCAAACGAGCTGCACATAAACGGCTGTTCACCGGAATCCAATCAACCAACGATGACTCAGTCTTGGAGCTTAGAATGATACCTACACCAGCTTGACCCGTGAGTGCCGCATCGGCGTCTCCGGATGCGTGCAACCAATAACGAGAGGATAAGCCGGGTGCAGTCAATTCAATAACCCCGTTAGGGTCATTAATCCTAGTTTCGGACACACAACACACATCAACACCCAGTGTGTCCAAGGTGCGTGCGAGTGCAGCCTGCTGACCTGGTTGTCTTAGAGTGCGGACGTTGAATGTCGCCATGGAAACGGGATAGCGTGGCCTTATAAGGGACTTTTGCCGATAGGTGCCCGATTGGTGCTGTAGTATGGTGGCTGCGGATGGTTCTACTCCAGTAGCACTTCTGTTGCTGTCAATTAAGCTGGGAATTATAGAAGGAAGGTTAGTAATGGGGGTCAGGATGGGAGTAAGAGAAACATGTGGGATAGAAAGAAGGGAAGCGCCAGCAGTAGCATGTTTTCGCTTATCCGCCCTGCTGTATGCAGCAGATAAGGCGACCCTTGATAATCTGCGCGACGGCCGATGCAGGATGAAGTTTATGTTTGAAGAAAATGTCATGGTTGTATGTGGTCTAAGATACTGCCAGGGCGCCCAGACCTAGACAGGAGGACGATTAGGGTCCTCATCCAAAGCCTTTGGCTCAAAAGCCTGTCCGCAAGGCAGCGGGGAGGTGTAAGTGATTTAGTTTTACAGAAATGGACGCCATCTCATTACAAACCCCCAACCTGGAGGACCAGGAGACTGAGTTTGTCTGACCTCTCACCATTGACCAACCTGGTAGGAGTAGCTCTCAAGATGCTCGGAGGCATCACCCAGTATAGCTCAATGGGTCAATGAGATACGCAAACCGTCGCACCACGTTAAGGTCCAGTCTCGTTGCGACGGAGAAAAGACTATAGATTATATATGCAACGCGGTTCAAGCATATCAGTTGGATGTCGGCTTTTCACACAACCGACTGAAACAGCGAGTCGTGCTGTGTACTAGTAATATACAAGTTCTGTTTGACTGGGTGATATAGAGACAAAAGGACGGAGCAGCAAAGCGGTCACCGATAGGAGCGTTGCTAGCAGATGTGTATTTGAGCAAATTAGTGAACGATTATCTCACCCATGTCATTAGTGGTCTAGCCTGCTATGGGCGATACGTGAATGATGTGATGTGTAACAGGCAGTCACTGTTGCACAGACCAAAGTTTGACCCATTTTACTTCAGCGCACCTAATTACTAACTTCACCCTCGAATCCGAACGCAATGGCACGATGGCATTCCTAGACGTGCAGATTGATAGAAGACCAGATGAGTCAACCCAACGGAGGATGCACAGAAAAGCAACGTGAAACGGACAGCATATACACTTTGCCATCTTCGTCCCACTAAATCAAACATGGAACTTAGTTAGATGTTTAACTGAAAGAGCCAGAAAGATTTGTAGTGTGGACACCTGGTTGAGCTCAAATGCTTAAATGACCTGTTCTAGAGAAATTGCTATCCGGAAAAGTTTGTTCAGATAAACAAGTAATGTCGAGAGACTAGAGCTAAAGCAGTTTGGGTCGGTAGGACACTTGTTCACTTAGCATTACCGTTCAGGTGGAATGGAATAGCGCAGGCAACGTCCCGAACGCTATCTGAAGCTATCGATCAAACTTACTACGCAGCAAGTTTACGGCTAAGCTTTATATCAAAACCAACCGTGAGGCAGAAACGCAAGGGCAGACTTCCTCGATCCAGCGCTGCTTTCTGTGCATACTCATTCGCTTGTCATGTCCAGCAAAATATCTCGGAAGAACCACCAGGAGACTATCTGTGAGAATCCGTGAGCGTTGCCTGGCTTGGGTGTGTAGTGGTGTGACGGAAACAGGGACGAGCGCGGCGCTCGTTGACACTTTTAGTTGATTCTTTTCACGAAATCGATGCCCTCCTGTCTTTCTAACCCATTTACACAGGAACAGTAAGACATTGCTTAACAGCAACAGTCGAAGCGATTGTTATCCACCTCCAGGATCATTATTTATATCCAGAAAAACGATTTGTATAGTTTCTTTGCCTACCTTGGCCCTTCCACACAATAACCCATGTTGGGAAACACGCCACTCACATGTCCTTGGCTGCGTAAGCACTAATCAACAAGGTCTATCATTCAGATGACCTAGACCTTTGCTGTTTGCTACTGTTTGGTGTATTTCACGTAGTCTATTCCTATCAGCTGTCGTGTATAAGCCTGATGAGACCCACCGAAAACAAACCTGGTCGCTAATGCTTGTTTCAGAATATCAGGTAATTTTGATGCAGTGGAACTAAGTACTTCGCAAGGATAGTTGAGTCAAGGTGGTAACTGGCTCAATCATACACTATACTTGTCCTCATCCTCTGTTAGGGAGGATACCTCATTATCTAGTTGAGGGTAGGATTTATCCAGGCTGTAGTCCTGCCATCATTCTGGCAGAGGTTGGTGAGTAGCAACTAGGTAGTTTCAATACATACAATACGATTCCAGCCTCATATCTATCATGAAGTAAGACACGTGTTTATGTCGCATTGCGGTTGTTCCACTTTCAATCGAACTGTTATTTGCAAAACAAACATTTATTTTACTGTACACTAAGTTTCGGTGTTGGGGTCCGTGACCCAGCAGTAAACAAATTTGCTACTGATCCTATCAGCACAGTGTTCTGAATTCTCGGGACTTTGGGTTTCATTGGTACTCTGGTTTTGAGGGCATATCTCTTTTGAATCGGTGACAATATCCTGCGCTGAATGCACTCATGCCTACTCTAACGTCGCGTGAAGTTGCGATTTCGTCGTGCCTTGTCCGACACGATAGAAGTTCACTGTGGAGTCTCGCAAGGTTTGTCACAAAGAACACGGCTATTCCTAGCGTTCATAAACGATCTCGCGTGAGTGCTGACGTCAAATGTTTCATCCTTCGCGGAAGATCTCAAGATTTGGCTATCAATCAAGAAAGACCGCATAGCACTGTATAGTGATCTCAACCCGGATTATGTGTGGTCGGCTCAGAGCGTGCTTGAGTTCAATCCTGTTAAGTGTAAACTAATGAACATTTGCCATCTGAGTACTTACGAATATCGACTGGGAGAACCTGCGCTGCAGCGTGCTACTCATGAGAGTGACCTTGGGACGATCGTGCAAGACGATCTAGGCTGCTCAAAAGAGGCCGAAGAGGCAGTGAACAAAGTCAGCCAACACTAGGACCTACTGTGGAGGGCATTTTGATCCGTTAGATCCTATCTTCTTTTCGCAAATGCTCAACACCCATGTAAGGCTACATTTGGAATCGCCTTCCAAAGGTGGCAACCGTGGCAACAACATGACCTCACTGCTCTTACGAATACACAACTGGAAATGTTAAGGACTTGCCCCACCTTCCTTACCAGTTTAGACTACAGACACTGAGAGTTCTCAATGGGCAGTATCATCAACTGCGAGATGATCTCATTTCGGTGTATTAGATACGTAAGGGTACTAACCACCCATGCCGAACCTTATTAAAATCTCAGCCATAACACCTTACTGAGTAGACACAATTGGAAATTGGCCACCCAGTACAGCTAGTTGGCATGCCATCAGAACTACATCTCTATTCGTACACTCCCGTCGTAAAACTTAATTCCACACTCTGTCATCTCCGATCATAAACAAATTGAATGCAAACATCGATGCGTTACATCACCAGTATTACATGGTTTAACCCAACTCACGGGGACACGAGACAACATAGACAAACTCGGTGTACACGTGAAATCTGCTGTAAGTCCACCGCTACTGATAGATTCTGTTTTGATCACACCGCCTACCTATAGAAATTGGTAAGCGCTTGCGTTTTTCTCCGTGATAGTTTCATTGCTCCAACCGTTGTTTTACTGTTTGTACCCTTAAGGATAATGAGGGCTGTACTCTGAGCACCTAACACAGTGGTTTCATTAATCAACGCCTAAAGAGACTTTATCGACAGTAGTAAAATGCGCACATAGTATGCGACGTAGAACGTCAGCGAATTGTGTATGTAACTTCCGCAGGAGGGAAAATAATATAGCAGCGCGGAATCTCATGCGCCTTTATAGAAGAACACTGAAAGACCTAAAAATGTTTCTTGTATGACAAGGATTCTAGTTTCTGTTGTCCGGCCAATCAACGATCACTCCTCAGGCCCTGTGGATAAAGCACGGCAACTATGAATGCGTGTGCGCTTTTCCGCTTGTGTAACAAGAGGAAGTCAGTTCAACCTCACTTTACTCGCGTGGGTGTTCCCGCCCGCCTCGAATGCCAACGCGGTTACAAACGTGAAGATGACTGTTTGCATCGATCGTCTCAGTTCACCCTTATCCCCTACGCTTGTAACATACCGATCGACTGACCACTCAATGAGTCCGTGTGGAACATCAGCCTGACTTGGATGGATGAAGGATTCTTCCTTTCGCTGTGTCACTGGCCACGAGCATGGTGGGTGATGTGGCTTGGCAGTTGCTGGCGCACCACGACTACGGTTCCGCAGCTCAGATTTCTAACGCTTCTGTCGGTCTAGACTGAGATAATAAATTCTAGTGTTTAACAATCATGAATCGCCTTGTGGGATGCGACATGGAAAGGAACATGTGCCTTATTCCATCGCTTCAGAAGCGAACCGACACCATGAAGCTTTTCTTCTGGACTGGCTCAACCGTCTTAACGCATCTTTTGAAATACTCAGCTCCAGGAGTTTGCCAGCTGAGTGAAGGGCGCCAGCTGGAATGAAACGGAGTGATGCAGTTGTGTAAACCTGATCGCTACTGATTATCTTGTTATTTGTGGAGCACTTATCACAAACGTAGTTCGCAAACAAGTTTATTTCATTGGTTTAATATCACACAGAAATGCTTGGGTGTTAAGATCAGATGCAAATATTCCATAGGCTGGAACGTCCACTCAGTAAAGCCAGGCGAAGCCGCCCACGCTGGAGGGAGTGATGCAGTATTCCTCAGAAACGGAAGCTGTTTGTGACTAAGGCATAGGAATACACTAAGCCTGTTTCTTCCACATACCTAAGTCGGTTTGGACGCACAGGAGGCATTTTAATTTTACTGCCGGGCAATTTAACGTGCACTTATGTGGTTAACCCCAGTTCTCCAATTTTAATGAGGCATCCATCTATAACGACTGCAATCCGCACTGATCCGCTACGGCAGACACGTCGCCCAGTCTAATTGGGCTCTGAACTGACCACAGTCGGTTCACACCAAACAGTCCTATTTAACACGTCAGGAGGCATCAACTGTCCCATTTATTCAATGACATCATACCATAGTGAACACCATCGGAAGTGAAACAGAAATGACATACTTCTTGGGTGAGAGTCGAAATACATCGGATTCGAAAGAACCTTCGGTAACGGCTCGCTTCCTCAGCTTAATCATCCCGGTTTTTGTATCTTCAATGCACTGAATGAGAATATCGGCCAACCCTCCTGTTTGCTGAAAGAAAGCGTTATAGTGACCGAGAAGATTCGAGCCACATTTTAATCGATACGAGAAACACCAACCCGATTCATGAATACATGGCCAGAATTATATACAGACTTCTTGTGATGGCAGATGTAGCTAAAAATGATCGTGTCCCGTTATAGGTGTCTATATTTATCTTTTTGTTTTGAAAAGTAAGACCGTCACGTGTAGTATCTATAAAACGCATAGCCACACAAATTCAGATCAAACACCTTGAAGTGGAGGTGCTTTTGTTGTTAGAAAGACGATAGCTGCCGACTCAGTACTTTGCCAATCGCATTGTCGGGTCGCAAGGGAGACACTTGTAGCAAGGGCTTCTGTTAACACCAAACCTTGCACCGAGCTCTCATGTGCGACAGAGTGCGTTGAAATAAACGGGTGTGCAATCTGTGTTCTCCTTCTTCATTGAAGGTAGACTTAATAAACAGACAGAGAATTCAATACTCATGATTGAGGTCCATCACCTGGCAAGAGCGATTTCGATCTGATCTGGCTCTCAGAAGTGTTGCTCACAAACAGGACTCACGAGAACTCAGCTGAAGAGTGTTGGCATGTTACGTGATAGCACTTACCGAGGTGAGTGTCTTATATGTCAATCAACGATCTACGCTCTTGGAGCACAGAAATAGCGCGCTGTACGGTGATACAGTCAGCCAGGAAAACGATAGCATCTAGAGGTCAATGGATACTACATGTGATAAGCTGCTGACAAGTATGAATAATGACAGAACGAATCACTTCAGTTTACATCCAGTGCGGTTACAACTCGAAAGCACAACTGATCGGAACCAACATACACTGCAGACAGTGTTGCACTGAGCGCTGTCTGAAAGCCTGCAGGTTAATATCAATGGCGGAAGGTAGCGGTGTGCATAGTCCTCGATAATATATAACACAATTGCCATGTCGTGTTTGTATGAAACCGTATTCTAATTATGGCAGGTCAGAGTCACTTTATTCACGCAATGCAACAGTGGTTTACCATGTGTAAATAAACAAATACTTGCAAAGTCCCGTAGCAATGATAGGGCAAGAATTAAACAAATATAAACACGGTATCAATAAAAGAAGGTAGTTACAGGACGCACTATAAGGTCAACAACAGCACACTGGTGAGAATTCGTGCCTGGTGATTCTGATCCAGTTCACTGTTTATTCTGCATTGATGTAGTGATCTCATAGCCACGGGCTACATCACATAGTGCAAAGGTTACCTTGTGTTGGGGGGTATCTTTTACATCACGATGAGACTGGACCTTAACGTGGTACGATGGTTTGTGTGCCCCAGTGAACCACTGAGATATGCTGGGTGATGCTTTTCTTGCACCTTCCGAGCCACTCATATCAGATTGGTCAATGGTTAGAGGCCAGACAAACTCCCAGATTAGGGGTTGGAGTGCGGGTGGCTCCTTACTCCATAAAACGGGCTTTCTGTAGTCCAATATCAAAACCCCGTTGTCTTGCGGTAAGGCTTTTGAATGAGAATCCTAATCGTTCTCCTGTCTAGGCCAGGGCAATCTGACAGTATCTTCCCCACGCAATACATGATGACCTTTCCTTCTAACAATCTCTTGATGCTCTGACCACTGCAGAGGATAATAAACTGCGCCCTATCTGCTGCATGGAGCAGAGTGGGTAGGGGTTCGGATGCTACTGCTCAGGATTTCCCGCCTTCCCCCTCTTGCGGCTTTTCATTCTTAACGTCTCGTTCCACCTTCACTTTCATCCCCTCCCCCCGATTGCAGTCCTCCAATACTTAGCCCTCACCCACCTTTCTTGAATAGTCGTTTGTCTTATAGTTTCCACCCACACACACTCGCAGGGCGTCGCTCCAATCCAGTCGACAAGTCCATGTTCAACCAAGCGGACAACGTCAGTTCAGCAGTTTCCCTTTAGAGTCCTTGATCCACGCCAAGACTGGCGCGCCTCAAAGTGCGCACTTTGGTACAGATTGGCCAGCAGGCGGCACTTTCCGAACACCCGAGACACTCTCGATCGATATTTGCTGGTTATCGTTAACCCGTCTGCAAGATTCGAGCTACGCGCTTACTCTGCGATCCACCTCATGCGACACTGGCGGCATATTCTTATTGCGCCTGTCTGGAGATAACGCAGCTTTAAATGCCGGTCAAGCTGGCGTCGGCATAGTTTTGAGTCCCCGGGCCGAAGCTGCGCTGGTGGACTGGATTCCTGTCGACAGCCGGATGTGCGCCTTTAGGTTAGCTGGTTCGTTCTAGACCTCGAAATTGCACGGGGACAAACGGTACCCGTTTGTCATTGCGGCTTACGCTTCCACAAACTGAAGCCCTGATTCGCTGAAAGATAGTTTCTATCACCAATTTAATGATTTTCTTGGTCACAGAAGTATCACGGATACTGTGGTGCTGTCTGGCGATCTAAAGGCCCAAGTCGGAAAATTGTTCTCTGATAAACTTAATTTGGGCAGCCAACATGGTGTAGGCTCCCGTAATGGTAATGATGAGCAGTTGCTACACCTGTATGAAGATTCTCGTCTCTTACTTGTGAACAGTAACTTTCGACACAGCACCCGCAGAAGAGTGACTTGGCGCACACCAGTCTCGGGACAGCCATGGACGCAAATGGATCATATCGCTATTAATTACAGCTGGAGAGGATGTGTCCAGAACTGTCGCTCGATTTGGAGCACCAGCGTGGACTCCGATCACGCTCTCGTGTGTGCCGACTTACGAGTGCGTTTCGGCGGACGTCCACAACGTCGCTCTGAGCGCACTGATACCAACCAGCTGGCGAAGGCTGATGTTCTGAATGTGTATTAAACTACGCTGGCATCCGGGCAGGACAAGCGCCCACTGAACAGTGTCGAAGATCACTGGTCGCAAATTCGTCAGTTACTTTCAACAGGCATGTCTTCGTGTGGCAAATCAACTTGCCAACCTAGACATTTGGTCTCTACAAAGTCTGGATGTTCGCCGATGTATTCTGGCTGGAAGCGAATACAATGAGATACGCAAAGATCTCAGGTCAAAACTGCGTGCTAGCCTGAAGAGAGACAATGAAGCCTGGTGGTCTCATTGTGCATCGGAAGTGGAAACAGCCGCTGCCGTTGGTAATCATCACAAAATATTCCATTTGATACGTGAACTAGACAGCAGGAGACCGGGTGTTAGCCAGACAATACGCTGCGAGAGTGGACAGTCAGACCACAGATTGTCAAAACGCTTGGAGCTTTGGCATGTACACTTCGCAAGGCAGTTTAACCAATCTGAGTTATCGCTTTTGCTTTCGGACATTGAGTGCACTCCTCCATGAGCCGTCTCTCTAGACACGCCATCACGCGTAGAAGTCGAACGTGAGATCGGATTGTTGAAATTGCATAATACAGCTGGTGCAGATAGAATTCCTCCAGCTCTCTACAAATTCTGGGAGCCTGCTCTTGTGGATGATTTACACCAGTTGCTAATGGCACTTTGGGAACAGAAAACTGTCACGACAGACGGGTACCGCTCCATCATTGCCACAATTATCAAGGGAGGCTCGCGTTCGGAATGCGGCAACCAGAGAGGGATCAGTCTGATTTCAACTGCCTTTAAATTGCTTGCTTCTCTCCTTCTCCACCGACTGACAGGTGTTCCTGAAGGCCAGATCCGCGAAGACTAAGCCGAGTTGCGCCGAGGTCGGGGCTGCATCGACCACATCTTCATTTGTGTTAATTGTCGGAGCACCGCCATGTTTATCGGCGACCCATCACTGGCATGTTTATTTGACATAAAATTTATCTGCGATTCAGTCGATCGAAGTGTCCTTTGGGACCGTCTGCTGTGAAAAAATGTGCTCGATAAATATGTAAACATTGTCAAAGTGTTGTAGGCGCATAGTTCGGGCAGAGTGATGGTTTTTGGCAAACTGTTGCTATCCTTTAGTATCACCAGCGGTGTGAGATAAGGTTGCCCGTTGTCACCTTTCCTCTTTAACTTCGCAATTGATGAACTCATGGAAACGGCGTTCGCTGGACATAAGCTAGGATTTCTGAAGCTACTTGCTGGTGAGCGACTTCTTGACTTGGAGTATTCGGATGATATTGCTCTCATATGTGACAGCGCCTAAGCGTGCCAGGCTGCACTAGACCGAGTACCAATGGTTGTAAATCGCTTTGGGCTTTGCTTTGTTCCATCGCGTATTTGGTGCAAGAAGAGCTAGTGAACCGCTCAGCTCCATGATATCACGCACCAGTCTCCGAGGACTGGGCCATATGTTGCGAATGCCAGACACTGACTCCTACGACGTGAATTATTTGCGCGCAGGGGTTGCGCTTGTAAGAGGAGGAAGGGAGGCTAAGCGATGACTTTGCCGAGAGAAATGAAAATACACACTACAAAGTTGGCGTCGGTTTGTGCATCCCGACTGCCTGGCTGGTGTCGTAAGAACGATGAGTACATTTGGTTGGACTCAGTTGCTGATATGGCTAGGAGCCGGCCCCAATGGCGTTTGCGTTGTGAGTTCCTTTGTCTATCCCCCTGCTGCTTAGCCTCCCTCTCCAATCACGATCTCATGCGTTAGGTACAATATAACTCTGCTTTTGCGGCACTCTGGCCAGGTGTTTGCTCTCCGGGACGATGCCCATCCGTTAGTGGAGACTCAGCCGTCTTCTGTATTGCGGCACAATAGCTGAGGCGTTTTCCACCCGCAGCTAATGTGTATACTGATGATGATGGGGATATCTTTTGGATAGTGGCAAATTGGAGGCATGAATTACTTGCGCCGAGAGCGTTTGCATGGCGTTGGCACGCAGATGGAAGAAATATTTCGTCGATATTCCAGTCAGCTATACTGTGCGCCCAACTTAGACTTACGGCCCTTCACAGCTGTGTTTTGGCTGCTTCAAAAGATGGAGGCAACTGTAGTTGGGTTTTGTATAATCTGATACTCCTTTATGAGACCGCTCCGTAGACCAAGGTAACGTCCGCTGTATATTCTTAGGATGTTCTGTCTTACTGCATGGGAAAGGCGAGACAAAAGGCTGACGTACTGCGTCCTCCTGCTTGGTGCAGTATCTAGCGCTTTAAGTTGGTTCTACTGCCAGAAGTGCTACGTGCGAACAACGTTCGGTTTCACGTATGCGCCAAGCAAGGTTGCAGAAATTGAGACGCCAAAGTTTATGAACTTCCTACTCGGAAGACCGTAGCGCCGACTTGTAGTTTCTTTTATTCTCTTTCTGTCTGTCTGACACCGCAAAGAGCATATTGCAACAGCACTCTCGATATGGTGCTCATGAGAACCGCGCTGTAACAATGAGTACTCTGATAGCGCATTCTCAGAAGTATGCAGGTGGCAGTGTTGTACTGGAGTATGTTCTCGGTGGACAGTGTGTAAGCTCTATCTAGATCATGTAGTAGGGATGTGTGGCATGCCACAACAGCTACAACAAGCACGATCTTTAAAGCATCTGTAAATATTAAAAACTTTGCGAAGTTCACCCAACGAGGCCATTTATGCTGATCAGGAACAGACTTGGTGCGATTACCGAGCGGCATACTGGACTTCAATTAGGTCGGATAAGGTGCTGCGAACCGTCATCTTCACATCGCGTTGAAAGAGAAACCTGTCTATCCAACCCAGAATGTGATCCACAGTTCTATATATTACTGAAAATTGTGAAGTAGTATGCGATGATCCTGACGGCATGACTTTGGAAAATCCAAGTACCTGGCACCTACTATCACACCAGCCTCCGTTGGACATATATAAACTATGAGCAGTTACCTAGTGCATGTACGATTTTGGATAAACTTGTGCTACTTTGGAACGAGGACTTCGTTACTCATCATATACCCAGTGTCTAAGCGACGATGGAATTAGTGAAGTTGATGACTACCAGAATTAGTAATACCAGTCGATAATCCACTGGTTCTGCACGACTGCCACTCTTGACGATTCTTTGTTGCAACATTGGGGGAAGCTGCATCACATTAAGACGTGGCTGGAAGGAACTGCCTAATGGTTCAGCTAAACTCAGAGTAGCCGCTTCCAACGCCTTTGGGTGAATGTTGTTTGCACCAGGCGAGCTATACTCGCGTAAGAACATCAATCACGACAGTATACCGGTGCTGGTAAAGGTTATGTAGTTAAACACTGATCGAAGTATGATCCGCGTAGATAAGATGCAAAATGACGGAACATATTGAAAATAAGCATAAATTGTTATTCAGGAATGTTCGCCGCCTCTTGTGTCAACTGCGTTAGCTCCTATACTGTGTGTAGAGCAGAAGCTACGTGTTTGGCTCCAAAGTGTTTGTTCACGTATCTGTAAACTACCTTATGTTGAGAACAAAATCCTATCAGAAGGCGCTATCGATTCTTTAGTTTATCTTCCCGGATGGGTTTGACGCAGTGGCCATTTGGTGCGGTATACACATCCAAAGTTTGCTCGCTCTGATAGGCTATGTGGAAAGCTAGGCCGAGTCCAACAAGGCTATTCATTTCCCGCCCCTGCTTCCTAGGAATGCGTTTGTCTTTTCCGAGTGATACATTTTGGTTTCAGATGTGTTTACCATTATCCCGCTTTGTTGGCAAACAAAGTCTTCCTGGGCCTCCTGCGGTTAGGAAAGGTCAGCTAATTGTGCTAGGGAGGTCAGACAGATAAGTGGTTTCGTGGTGAGATTCTTTATTGCTTCTTGTAAGCACATGCAGCAAAACAGTAGTGTTGTATAGTCGTTACATCCCAAAGACGCTCTAGTCATCACTATATTGACCAACAGTTCACAGTTGGCGAAAACGCTGTCCATGGTCATAGATGTGTTTCCTGTCCTGAACGCGTTGGAGAAGGGATTTGGTGGTACAGCGGTGAACCAGTGATGATCTCTGGCGGTTTTGTCTTGAATTGTTCACTGAGACGGAAAGGGTGTTTCTATGGTGTTCAAGTTAAATTCCCCTTCCAGGAGATTGTGGCTGCAAGAACGTGACAATAGGTTCATCACAGCGGAAACTAGACTTGGTTCATTTCTACAGGGATGCAATAGCGCAGCCAAAGAAAAACACTCAACACAGCAAGCAAATGTGTTGCGTTTCGTTGCAACACAAACAACCCAGGCCTTCATCAGGCGTTAGTTAACCGGGGTGCGGAGAGAATGTTTTCAATTCATTCCGTTTTACATCACCCGCGGTTTGCACGGAGTGTCACTAATTGCGTTAACTTGGGATCAGATATACTCAACATCCCTGGTCATAAGCCTGCACAAGGTTGGATTAGTTTCTTTACTGCATAACCGCTTGCAGTGGCCTAGTAATTAGGCATCTGCGCGTGGCATGGATATATTATTAAGTTGGTAATAAATTAGTTGTTGTTTTTGACCTCAAACTTTAAATGCACATCTGGTAGCTCAAATGTAACCATTTTATTCGAAATAACAACCATTTGGAACGACATACCTTTGCCAACGGGAACCGGATGAATAAAAGTAATGCGTTATAGTTTCGCGGAATTCGTCAAATGCGGCTTCAGCATCTCCTTGGGTTTGAAAACGTTTCTCTTGGAGGGAGTTCTCCAAGTGCGTGAAAAAGTGGTAATTAGTAGATGAGTGGTCATGGAAGTGCGGTGGGTGAGGCACGGTTGCGTAGCCCAGCTCATGCAGCTTCCACAAGATTGTTTGTGCGACTTGCAGCCGAGCATTACCATGGAGAAGAATTGACCAACTTCTATTGATCAGTGCCGGGTAGCTGTTTTGAAGTTTTCGGTGTATTCCGACAAGTTGTGGACAATACTTCTCCGCTGCAGTGGCTTCCCTGTATTCAGAAGGCTGTACTGGATCAGAGGCCGCAAACCACCAAACAGTCACCATGAAATTTATGGGTGTAATTTCAGTTTTAGGAAGTTTAGTGGAGCTTGCTTGTGCTACAACCATTTTGAGGCTCGTCGTCGGTTGTTGTAAAGGATCCACTATCCATCACAAGTCACAATCCGGTCGAGAAACGGATCATTTTTATTGCAAAGAAACAGACGATAATTCAAAAAGACGAGTTCTTTGATTTTTATTCATTTCATGTGGCATACGCTTATCAAGCTTGTTCGATGTTCCAATCCCCGTAAATGTTTCGAACCTGTCACATGCGATACTGCTAAATCCTCAGCAAGATCTCGATTAGTTTTAAGTGAATCCACCTTAACAAGGACCCCAAACTGATCTCCTTTCATTTCCAATCGCCGTACACAAGGCTCTTCCTCTTCAACCTCCCAGTAATATTTTCAAAATTTTTGATACCAACATTGTGCAGCACGGTTATTAGTGGTTCCAGTACCCAGTGTACAGTTGATGTTATTGGCTGTTTTTGCTGCATTTCGACCAAGTTTAAATAGACACAAGAAAATTGCACGAATTTTTCTTCTGTCCGTGTTACATTAAATGTTATTTGGATGTAACAACGTGTTTCTAAGCTAAACTATAAACGTTACTAAATAAAGCGAAACACAAGCTCCAAAATTATGTACAAGCTCAAAATAAGTTACTAAAAGGTATTCAAAAACGTAGCTGTTAAAATAAAATGATCAAAAATGCCGGAATAAGTTTATTACCAACATAATACAAAGACCTAACTACAACGAAGGAGTGCTTTTAGAAACATTCTGCAGCTGCACTTTTCAAACAGCTACACTAGCAAACATTACGGTCCAGTTTGAATATTTTTGATGAGAGTAGTCTGAGCTGGAATTGCAAACCGGGAATTTACACAGCTAGCGGCTGTTTTATCCCAAAAGACAGCAGACCAGAGCAGCACCGGAACGTATGTATGGAGAGAGCGACTGCACATACTCGCGCTAAAATTAAATCGATAGACGTTCAAATCACCATCAATCAAATTCAAGGTCACAGGACTGGGTAAAGAGTGCTAAATATTTGAACACGACATTGTCCCCTCCTCTGTTCGTAAAAATGTAGGCACTACATATCCATGGACGATCTACTTTAATGTCAGCACCCCGCAGAATTGTCATGTGGTGTTCCCCGTTAAAGCGTATCGGCAGACAGGACGGCGTATTCGACCGGAAGGTCGTTAGTTTATATGTTTGTACCGAGCGCCCTATTGTAGGTGTGTGCGTCTGTTCGCTAGTGCTTTGGGAAAGCGCTGTTTGCAGCCGTCTTACATTCACCTTTGTCCCATCAGCCAGATTGTAAGTTCCTGGCATGCACACAGAGTCCACACGGGTCGGGGGTCCGAACACGTTGCTTCTTTCCTGGAATAGGGTAGTCTAACACGAACAAATGTCTCTGGAAGATACTTTCTCCAAACGCGTCTATATTTAGCCTGGTAAACAGTCCGTCTTTCGTATTCTGTGTGATCGGCGGTTTCTTCGGATGTAAAGACTACATTTAATCGAGTTCAAATTGTTCACCCTAGCATTAGCTCCGAGGGGGTTGTTGCCGTTGCTGTATGTGGAGTGGTTCCGTGTACCTCTAATACAGATACCAACGCATCATCCCAGTATTCTGCCGAAAGCCGAAGGACTTGTAGAGATTCTTTCAAAGTACGATTAAGTCGATCAACGAGTCCATTCGCTGCAGGATTTTAAGGTGAAGTCCTCGTGTATCTGCTACCATTGCGTCTTAGAAATTTAGCATTCTCGTTACTTCAAAATTCTTCCTTTCTTATTTCTTCTGGCAAACCGTACATTGCAAACAAACAACGGAGCCACTTTCTGATGACTGCTGTAGTTACTTCCCCGCATAGAATAGTCTCTCGCCATTTGCTGTAGAAACATATAGCCACTAGCACGTTTCGCTTCTGCGGGGCTGCATTGGCAAACGGCCCCATAATATCGACGGCAATTTTTGCCCATGGCTTCTTTGGATAAACGATAGGTTGGACTGGAGCATTCAGGAGTCTCGCACCCTTATGGGATTGTTGGCAGGCGTAACATTCCAACTAACTGCCTGGAGTCTGGAATTCAACTTCGGCCTTTAATAGTATTGTCGTATCCGAGCTATAGTTCGCACAATCCTTGGATGACTTTCACGCGTACGTGCAACCACCAGAGGAATGAGGCTTGCACGGACCACGAACTGCTCGCCTCTTATAATGCAGTTTCACACAGTAGAAGCTCGTGATGTAGGGTATAGTATGGAAGTAACAGGTTGGATGTTGGTACGATTGGGCCATGAAGTGGATATGTACTCCCGAAACGTCGGCAGAACAGGGTCTTTGTCAGTGTGCTCTCGTATCGGATCAAATGTTATTGTAGGTGTTCCGTCTGGGAGCTGCGATATCATTTGTACCTCCTCTAAATCCACCTTTCCCCCTTCGTTGGACAGTGAGAGTCTCGACAGGGAATCTGCAAGTTGGTTAAAGCACCCTGGCACATAATTTATTTCACAATCATAGTTCAGTCAAGGTGAGTACCAGCGATTCAAGCCTACCGGCTTTTGACGTTTGTTACCGCGACTTAGTTTCGCTCTGATCATTAGTTGCTGTCTCCAGTGGACGTAGAACGCTATTTTCGAACACAATAGTATAGTTGTAGATGCATCCATAAGTAAATAACAGGCAAATATATATTTAAAATTCAACTGATTCATCAGTCACTCCCAATCAGCAGGCTTAGGCTAGTCTGGAAAATCTCAGGGCGCCGGCATTTCGACCTTCTGGGTCTCGTTAGTGGTGCGCCTCCTAGCGGACCTCTGCCGGGTTCCGCCTCCCATGACCTCAGGATACCAACAGCTAGTGTCATTTCGCCATGGGTGACAGCCGCGGACCTGCATGAGCATCAGTAACTATTTAAAAATTTTATTCTTTATTCGAGATACCTGAATCGGCCTGATTGGACAGTTGCATAGTTACATAAAAGTAGGACACGGGGTGTCAGGAAAATTGAATATCAGCTCAGATAAGGACGTTTCCAAGGACAGCAACGATATAACATATGGTTCGCTGAATCGAAATGATGTTGGTTGGCTTCGAACCGTTCTCTCACAGGGGAGACCCCTTTGAAACCTGGATCTTACTGGTACGCTTGGTTTGTTGTTGTGGAAGGACCAAATAATTTGATCATGCTCTGTAAATCAGGAAGTTCTTAATGTCTTTGCAAAACGCGTGTTTTAGAATAGAGGCACCTAGTCTGGGTGTAGGCTTATTCCAGACTGGCGTACCTATTGATAAAAATGCAGGCAGACGTGCTAGTCTTGGACTTGCCTTCCGCCACTGAGTTCTGTTTGTTTCGTGTGCCGTAGACTGCTTATTTCATCAATGTCTTATTGAGGTTGGAAAGATGCATATTTCTTGACGAATATGACTTGATTGTGCTTTATGCGACGTAGCCAGAGCGGATCAACCTTAAGCTTATCACATCGTTCACAACATTCATGTTTAGAAGAAACACCTAGGAAGCGCTTTGTAAATGCTCTCCCTACTTGTTCCAGCGCAATATGGTCTTGCTTTTTTGAGCTGTTATGTATCAGCTACCGGGATTACAACTAGTTGTCATGTGTGGCTCTTATGATAAAATATAATGTGACTTATGAAACACCCGAAGTGCTCTCAATGTGACATGCCCAGTTTCGTTAAAACACGTCGACAAAAATGGTGTACAGGAAGAAATACACCATTCTCACCTACAAACACTGAAACAAATGTGTACAGTGTGAGCTAACGTTTTGAATTGAGTAGGCATTTACCTTTAACAAAACAAACGGTATTCCATTCAGTATTGATGTGTGTAGAGCCACCAAGGTTGTTTCATCTCCTCCTGATAGAATGCCACATTGCTGTACTCGATCTGTTGAAAAAACACACAAGAAATTGTTTAATGAAGGAACTGAATTACGGTCAAATGGGTTACACAAAAATGAACGAGCAGTTTGTGTATAGTATGACAATTTCACGGATTCACAAGAATGCAATAAGGCACAGTAGCTTGAGATTGTGGTTCTACCATGGCTGGCAATTGACAATAGGGCGTGATCGAACATGGTGACGGTGGGCGATCAGCTGAAATCTATTGCACAGAGAAACACACCCACATACATCCTCATGTCGCCCATATGCAAGAAAAATCCTGGTTACTGTGCCGCACAACAATTGGACTTGACAGCGGCAAGAAAGAGAAGGATAAGCAATGCAAAAATGATAATGTGCTTTGTATTTAGTGTGCCTGGAGTCTGAGATATTGGTTGCACTGTAAGCTAGGCGGGAGGTAGAAGGATAAAGTAAAGCCAATGTGGTTTACTTTGGGCTGTGTCAACAAGTTTATCTGCCCAAAAACGTGTCTATCATCCTCCCGACCCCAGCCGGAGAGTCCAGGGATAACAACCGAGATCAAATGTGAAGTGAGCTTTTTTAGTCTGCTTGACTAACTTTTTGGCAGTTCACCCTGTCCCTTGTTTCACCTAGACATCGATCAACCAAATAGTGTGCCTCTCGAGAATCTGTGTACTGGAATGTACAACATATGGCTCAGCAGTCGGAGGATTATGTGTGTGTGTGTGTGTGTGTGTGTGTGTGTGTGTGTGTGTGTGAAACCCCAATGCAGAGAGATACACTTATTCTTCGTACACCATAAGCAACGGGCCGAGTAGGCCAATTATGCAAGTTGGATTCCTACCAGACGTGAGCTAAAAGCTGCGAAGGCACCGGTCGTCAAAAGCAACCGTCCTTTAAGTCTACGACCTGATCGGTTAGGTATCATAAAGGTAGAAAAAAGATTGAACCAACATTGACAAGGCAGTCTCTACTCTTCAGAAAAAGAGTGACGTTGTGCCGGCCTAATAAGTGGCGAAGCTGAGCAAATCGCTTCGAGATTTTGCGATGCAGTCCGTCACTTCATCTATTTCACAGCGGCTGATGCGGCTACGATGGTAGTAGGATATCCGAACAACCTATGGCGGATTCCCACTAAGGGTTAGTGTAGAGACTGGTCCCTGTTAAAATCGAGTGCAAGAAAAACTTTAGGCCTCGGGATGGAATGTCCGACGCGAACAGTTGACGGCCAGTATCAACTTGTCCACTACCGCTTGACATGTTTGTGCCCTGTCAAATTGGTGTACTACCATTGGTATCGCCAGGAGGCAAGTCCACACTTCTGACCCATGTTCGGTGAGTGTAATTTCCACAGTTGCAGCAATAGAAAAGTCAAAAAATATAAGTTAAACATCGGCATCCTTGTCTCACAATGCTAGGGATATTTTGAGTTGTGTCGATAGTTTGTCATAAGCGTTTTCGCAACACGCTCGTGATTTGCAGGCGCAACTGTCACGGACGTCTCGCTGAAATTCAGGTTCCTATAATGTGAAAACATGGAATATTCACTAGTATACACAACTGGCAGTCAGCCGGAAAATCTAATGACCTTTCTCGTCCTGGCGCTATCCAAACTTACGTAAGATAGCATCGCAGAGGCGTTCATGAGATATTGTGTGCGCAGTAGCATCATATCACCACAGCAGTCCGGATTCTATCAAACTCGAGGAGTCACCAGCTAAAACTTGCCACCCAATACAATGGACTGGAAAGCCGCCGAAATTAGGTTTCTCTTCGAATCTGTCAGCCGTGGAACGAGCTTTCTACTCTTAGCACTGCTGCGCCAACACTACCTAATTTAGGAAAACGACTCGACGATACAGTACATCATCTGCATTATTTGCTTGGAATTCTGCGACAACGATACGACCTGGTTCTCATCTCAGGCAACTTCAGTGTTTACGATCTGAAAGTTCCGGCATCCCCCAGCGAGCAGTTCTAGGCCGACTTTCAACAGGTTATTACAAACATTCCAACGTTCAGCCGTGTCAGTTCGCTCACCCGATTCAGAGCCGGAAAGAAACCATCCGTGCTTGTATTAGTGCTCAAGAACGAAGATCTCATGATCGCGAAGCCAAAAGCGGAGAGCCTTCTAGGGCTTAGTGGTCACGTAGCAGGACTTTAGGACCAAGTAACTCATTGGGAGTTTTTACAAAAATATATTGACTGGTTTTGAACAATCACACACTACACTACCAACAGAACTTACTGGAGAAGTCTATTTGGAGATTTTAGCCGATTATTCCATACTGCCTGGATGGAGCTTGCTAGTATGTTCAGTGATCTGACCATATCCGCATCAGAAAACTGGCCTCTTCGTTCTACATGAGCACGATAATTCATTCGTAGCAGAACCGGGAAACGCATTGAGGTATGAGACGCAGTGTGACATGTGTACTGGAAAAACCCTAGCCATGACAACTAGAGGGGACCACGTAATGCAGCGTAATCTCTGTACCACGCCTATCCGCTGGACACACTAATACACCAAGCGTGCCGGATGGTAAGATTTTATGTTAATAGAAAGCTTCTGTACGAACATATTGTGGTGGATTGAAGGTAGATACTACTGAAACGGATATAAGTAGTGTGATGCAAGCTGACACACCAACAGCGAGCCTTGCCGACTTCCCCAAAGTTGAAGATGACCTCAGGATTCCAGTTCCATGTGCACGAGGAGTAAACACAGAGACGAGCACCAGTTGGGAAACACTCTATGGAAATCACGCGGATGAGCGGATGCCTCCAAAGTAACTGTATGGAAATCACGCAGATGAGCGGACGCATCCAATGTATGAACGAACACACCTAGTATAAGCCACTTTAGTAATAAACAATTACCGCCTGCCACGGGTTCTTACATTTGGTGCCGTGACCTCAAAACCCATGAAGATCCCCTGGCCGGAGCCATTTGAAGACGGGGATGTGAAGGTGTTTTTGGAGGATTTCGAGGAGGTGGCAGATGCGGTAGGACTGAAGACGGACCGGGCGAAGATGGCGGCCCTGCGGAGTCTCCTCAAGGGCAGGGCGAAGGCGGTTCTGGAGGCGGCGCGAAGAGGTCCGGTCAAGTTGGAGTGGACCGCCGCGAAGGAAGCGTTACTCTCTGGCCTGGACACGCCAGCGGACCGCCAGGAGGCGATGCGACGGTTCAAGGCGTCGCGGCTTGGTGCGGGGACGGATCCCCTCGTGTTTGCGGTGCACCTCAGGAGCTTGTTGGACCGCGCCTTGCCGGGGTTGGATGGGCCGTCAAGGACGCAGTTGCTGGTGGATCAGTTTTTGGCCGGCCTCCCCCAGCCAACCGCGGAGCGCGTTCGGATTGCAAATGCCACTCGGAAGATGCAATTGGAGGAGCTGGCGCAAGTTACTCGAGACCTGGGCGACGCACCACTAGCTGCGCTGAAGGAAGAGCCACGTGAAAATGTGGAACGGATGGAAAAATTGGAACGGATGATGGAGCAGCTTACGGAAGACATCAATGGGCTTCGCGTTCAGCGTTATCGGGTGCGCACAAAGGGATGTTGCTTCATCTGCGGTAAACCGGGGCACTGGAAGAGACAATGTCCGCAGAGGCGTGGTGTTACTCGGGAGTCGAATAAGCGTGTGCAACCTTATTTTTCTTTGCGAATCAAAGATTGTGTACTTGGGGCGTTGAGCAGGAGTGCGGTTGAAGCAATGGTGGAAGTAGACGGAACGATGGAAAGGTGTCTGATCGATACGGGTGCCGCGGTGTCACTAATCAACCATCGACAAGGTGAAAAGCTGCAGTCGTGCTGCACGATCGTAAGAGCGGTTGGCGGTCATTCAGTGGGAATTGATGGTATAGCCGAACACACCGTAGGAATCGGGGGACGAAAGCGAACACACTCCTTTCTCGTTTCACCAGATGCGAAACAAACCATATTGGGAGCAGATTTCCTGGAGCTCAATAAAGCTGTCATTGATCTAAAGCGTGGGAAGTTGCTAATGGAATGCGGGTCACTACCACTTATTAATCGTGGAGAAATGCGATCTTCGCAGTCGGTCGTTGCTGTGTTACATTTGAGCCCATCATTGCAGTCGCTGATTAACAAATACCAACCCTTGTTTACGGATGACAGCAGTCAATATGGGTTTTGCGATTGGATCGAGCATACCATCCCGCTAACTCGCCAACCGTATCGGCCCCATGGACCTCGAAGGATACCAATCCACCTGGAGGCTGAAGTGAATAGGCAAGTGCAAGAAATGCTGGACGCGGGCGTGATTGAGGAGGCACATAGCCCGTACAACTCTCCTGTGGTCTTAGTGAAGAAGCCGAATGGGAAGTACCGATTCTGTGTCGACTTCCGAAGACTGAATGAAATTTCCTTGACTCGTTTCGTTCCAGTTCCATCAGTTGCTGATATTTTTGATCGGCTGCAGCAGTCGAGGATATTCACGGTCCTGGACTTGAGATCAGGATACTGGCAACTGGCAATAAAACAGGAAGATCGAGAGAAGACGGCGTTTACCGTTGGTGAGAAACAGTATCAGTTTAAGAGGATGCCCTTTGGATTATCAGGAGCCCCGTTTACCTTCCGACGTCTCATGCTGCGATTGCTGAGTGAATTGGAAAACGTGGTGGTGTACGGGGATGATATCGTGGTGTATAGCCAATCAGAAGCGGAACATATCCATCATCTCGCGGCAGTTCTGGAACGCATTCAGCAGTCGGGACTTCGTATAAATGGACCAAAGTCCCAGATCGGAAAGACCTGTGTCACCTTACTGGGTCATAAAGTGGGACAAGGCGAACTGAAACCGCTACCTGAGAAGATAATGACGATACAAGGCAGCCCACTTCCCACCTCAAAACGCACTCTCCGTACATTCCTGGGCCGCGCCGGGTACTACAGCAAATTCGTCAAGGATTTTAACACATTGGCCTCACCCTTGTACGAGCTGTTGAAACAAGATAGGAAATTCACGTGGAATGCAGAAGCTCAACGAGCCTTTGATCAGATTCTACAGGAAATGGGAAGGCAGGAGTTGACCCTGAAATTGCCCATCGCTGGTGAGATGTTCACGGTAGCCACTGACGCCAGCGATGTCGGGATCGGTGCGGTGTTGAAACAAAACCATGGGACGATCGAATATGCCGGCCGAACTTTGACGCCTGCGGAACGCAGATACTCAACCATAGAGAAAGAATGTCTCGCAATTGTCTGGGCGTTAGATAAATGGCGACCATATCTCCTGGGTCAGCGATTTCACGTCGAAACAGACCATAGACCGTTAGAGTGGATTAAGTCTGCCAAAGACCCCAGAGGAAAACTGGCGAGATGGGCATTGCGCTTACAAGAGTATGATTTCACGATAAAACACGTGCCGGGGAGGGAAAATCAGACGGCGGATTTTTTGTCACGCATGATAGATGAGGATGACTTGCCGAGCGTAGCTTTCGGTATTAACGGTATACTGTGCGAGCAGGATCCAGAACGGTTGGCAACCGAGCAACGTAGCGACAAACTCCTACGCAAGTTGATCACCGTGCGATTAACTGGTCAGACAAACTTCAACAAAAACCAACTCAAGCAGCTGGGACCGTTTGCAAAAGACCTGGGAAAGCTGCAAGTGAACGAAGCAGGGATCTTAATGTGGATGCCAGGAGGTAGCAACCCTTCGGTGCCAGTCATTCCAATGAAACGAAGACGGAATCTAGTAGTTTCTTGTCACGAGATGGCGCACACAGGTTGTTCCAGGACCTACGATCTGCTGAAACAACGCGCGTATTGGCCGGGAATGAAAATGGACGTTGAGAAGTGCGTACTTTCGTGCCGACAATGTCAGCTCATGAAAACGGATTGCCGAGGGATGCAGCAGCAAACGATGACGATCCCGGTCTCGGAAATTGGTGAACTTTGGTCGGTCGACGTGATGGGGCCGTTTCCATTGACCAGGCGTGGTAACCAGTACATTTTATTGATGACGGAGCACTTCACGCGATGGATTGAGGCGACAGGCATCCCGGATCAACGGGCTAGCACCGTTACCCATGCTGTCATGAATCACTTGGTAGCGGCTCACGGAATCCCAAAGGCCATCTTAACAGATCAAGGGCCGTGCTTCGAGAGTGAAGAATTCCGGAACTGTTTGGAGAAACTTGGCATCAAGAAATTGCGCACCACCCCATACCACCCGCAAACAAATGGCCTGACGGAACGTAACAATAGAACAATCAAGGAGTGGCTAGCAGCAAAAGGTGGAGACTGGGAGGAAGCGCTGCCGCTACTGTTGCTGACCCATCGAGCAACCAAACAGGCGTCCACAAAGAAATCACCATTCCAGTTGATGTACGGTCGACAACCTCGTCTACCTGTGGACCTAGAGATTGGAATGTGGCCAACTTGCCGTATATCTCCCGAGGAGAGACGTAATAACCGAAAGACCGCCAACCGCAACCTACAGGCGACTCAGGCGCTGAGGATGGCGAAGTTCCAGACCAGCAAAGGTGGAAGGAATATCGAGTTTCAGATTGGTTCGAAAGTGAAGTACAGGGACCATCAACGCTATCCCACTTGCGGCCCAGGGGAGAGGAAACTCCTAGCGAAGTGGAAAGGACCGTACGAGGTAATCGACCGGCGAGGCCCAGTGTATACAATCGCTCGGCAAGGTGAATCGCGGAGGGTGAATGCCAGCGAGCTGAGGAAGTGGTACGAATTGGAGGAGGAAACACGCTCGTACAGTGAACATCCCCGGCGGTCAGAAAGACTCCGACGGAAGGCAGCTGACGCGAATCCTTTGGAGGGGGAGGAGTGTGGTGGATTGAAGGTAGATACTACTGAACCGGATATAAGTAGTGTGATGCAAGCTGACACACCAACAGCGAGCCTTGCCGACTTCCCCAAAGTTGAAGATGACCTCAGGATTCCAGTTCCATGTGCACGAGGAGTAAACACAGAGACGAGCACCAGTTGGGAAACACTCTATGGAAATCACGCGGATGAGCGGATGCCTCCAAAGTAACTGTATGGAAATCACGCAGATGAGCGGACGCATCCAATGTATGAACGAACACACCTAGTATAAGCCACTTTAGTAATAAACAATTACCGCCTGCCACGGGTTCTTACAATATGAACAGCTTCCGAAATGTGTGGTATGATATTCTCCCACCTCATCTCAGAAAATGAATGTGCTCAGACTGCCGAGGATAAAGCCAAGTTTCCAAGGCTACACTATGCTCCAATATTCTGACGCGCTATCAGTGTGTGTCACACACCTATCCCATTCCCCAGATGCCAATATGTACATACGTCACTTTCAGTTCAGCCACCGTTTTATGGAAGCTGTTATCGTGGCGCATCCATGGTTCCCCCGGATTAGACATGATTCCCTCGAAAGCACTGTAGTTAACAGCTGAGAGGATAGCTCAGCCATTAACCCGATTTTTCCATGAATGACTTTGTAAACAGCAAGCTCAGCGTGTAGAAACAGGGCGTCATTATCCCGGGTTTCAACGACGGTAGCCGCTCAGAAGCTAAAGGTGATTTTCGAACGCAATATGCATCCTGTCAGCATCGGACATGTACTGCCAATCTACTGATTGCGCTTGGCAGTTGAACTGAAGGGGCCAATAAAGGGACCTGCACTGGAATCAGCGTACCCTTCGCCAAAAGCTGTAAACATAATTGGGGATTGGGAACCCTATGCTCGGATGGGCTGGAAATCATCTCTTTCAGCGGCGGCTTCAAGCTCGGGGTTCATTTTCTGATCCTGTTGATTTGGACTGCGGTGTTCTATGAGAATCACTATGGGGCATGCTTAATCTTGGTGTTCATTAATGATCTTGGGCATGCCGACGGGTCGAATTTGCCGCTTTTTGCTAAGGACAGCAAGATATGACGGGCGATCGGTAATAAGAAAGATCACAATCTGTTGCAACAAGATCTGGATAGTGCTCTAGAATAGTCAAAGGTAAGTCTACTTCCGTTCAACGCGGACAGGTGCAAAATAGTATGTGTAGGCCACAAGCCCACAAAAAATATAAGCCTAAAAACCACACCTTGACGTTCGTCTCACTGAAGCACAACCATTAGATGCTGATGCGGTACGACCTCGGCTGTTCGACACAATCCTTAATGGCATTCAACACAGAGAACCAGCATGTTTGTCTCCCACAGAGGGCGTTTTGGCGGTTCGATGTCTTCATCTTCCTGAAAGTGCTCGACGCGCATGTGAGATCCCACGCAGATTACACAGTTTAAGGCCTAGCAACCTCAGCTAAGACCCGACCTGGTTGCACTGGAGACATTACAGTGAACGGCAGCCAAACATGTGCATGAATTGTTCTACCTATCATACCATCTATGACTTAATGCCCTAGGTGTGTACTGCGGAAGTTATCGCCCTCTACTTGGCGACTTCATTCTCGCATACCCGATCGTACAAAAATTCCGGTTACGCTTGCCGTCATCTCCTGAAACAACATTGTGGAGTCATCAGATACACTGGCCACCTAATACGGTCGGCTGGAACGCTGTCGACATTTTCCCCTTAGAATTATCGGCCAAGTAAATTTATTTCGACTTCTGTCATTTCTTCGCTCAAGCTACCCATGTTTAAAAAATACAACCCGGTGATACATCACATCACGTGCAATAATTGGTTGGATTTCTGTTCATCAAATAATGAAAAGACGCAGACCACCGTTGTGGTCATTAACCCCTTCATGAAATCGGGATAAACGGATATACGTGTGCGTTAACGTGGTTAATGTGATGTGTTCATAAATACGTGTTTTCCTTTAGTGTAACTTCTTTTGTTTTAAATTTCGTAATTCACACAAATGTATCTCAGAGGACCTGTTAAGCTTTAGTTATTTCATCCCTATTAAACCATTGCTGTTGTTGCTGCTAGCTCGAGCAAGTTGGATGGAAGCTATCGATGCCAGGGAAGGTGTTGCCGTCGTTCACCTGAACTCCCCTAATAGCCTTCGACCGATGAACCATCACATCCTACTTCACATAATTCCATGCCATGAAATCAGTGACTCTGTTCTGTAATGGATAATCAAACCCCTTCTTCAACTTCGGCTGAATGTGAGAGTCCGTTCCTCCGTGTTCAAAACAAACAGAGAAGGCGACGAGAACCGACAATCAACACTTCGGCCTTCTTCGCAGAGTCTTAGGTCGGTTTGAACCAACATACCTCCCCCAAGTGCTTAACACCTACGTGCGACCGCAAGTGGAATATGCTATTCAGGCGTGCAGCCCTGGCAGAAACAAGATCTTGTTGCTCTCGAGACTCCGCAACGAAGGGCAAACAAGAACGTCAGGGGCCTCTTTCATCTGCCCTATCAGCTTAGATTGAAATCTCTAAGAATGTACAGCAGTCGGCTTTTGCGGAGGGATCTCAAAATGGTTTAGCAAATTCTGAAGAACCCAAACCACATTTGCCATCCGCTGGTGGAATTGAACCACAACACTAACCTCAGAAGTCACCCTCTAAAACTGACAATTCAGTATAGCCGGCTTAAATGCCGTAGAAATTTCTTTTCTCTCCATGTGTGCCAGCCTTGGAACGCCCTCCCTAATTATGTCGTATCTGCTCCCAATCTGGCGATATTTAAAAAAAGTGTTGACGATGCATTGTCTCACTTACATTTCCTTTCATGACTTGTTAGCCAGGGGCTACAAAACGCAATCAAACAGTGTCTTGCCGAACTCCAAAACAATTGATTTATGGATTTATACGTTTAATACGCGAATAGCCCCGCTATTCCACGTAAGTCTATGGTGAATCCATCACAACGCTTTTCACTTTATCATGAAAGTCACTTTTCACAATAATTTCCATCCCACGGGACTTGTTAAGCAATGAATTTTAACCCGTAATAAATCATTGTTCCATTGGTTCCGATCCAATTATACTCAAGTGTGGTGTACCCCAGGTATCAGTACTGGGACCACATTGATCCCCAGTATTCAAAAATAATCATGTTACTGCACTCCAAACGATCTTCTGGGATATGTGTAGTTGTTCTCACAATTTCGTAGGAGATAAAGTGAGTGGGTACTGCAGGTAGATTCCAGCAGGCCCTCTAAGTGGTCATAACAGAATCCGCTCCACTTCAAGGTGATCATACGCCATCAACACGTACCCACAAATATTCACTTAGGGAGCAAGCGTTGCAAAGTGCTTAACTGGGATGCGACACCACATTAATCGTGCAGGATGTCCTAGGCTGCTCCCCAAACAGGCCAGAAAAGCAAAGTGAAGAGTTACACAGCACGTGGGCCTCTGAGGCACGGCGTTCGGGAAGTTTGAGCCCCCAAAATTTCTGCAAATGCTGGGCGCCTTTGTTTTCATCACTTTTATTTTGGTTTCCTACTACTTGCTCCGGTCATCCTAATAGACTTCCCAGGTACCTGCTTCTCTCCTCATTAAAATTATTGTCGAACGTGTATCATCACTTAGTATCAAAAGGTACGCTGAATGGAGGAGACATTTGATGTCAGCGAACACGACTACGGTGGGCCGTCCAGATAAGTGGAAATGCTCCAGCTGCGTGAAGATGTGGTCAATACAGCACAGACCGCAAGCAAACAGGGGTTATCTTTCGTGAATCGATATTCGCGGATGATAGTTACTTTATAAATAAGGACAGACGCAAGCAACCAAGAGACGATGGAGATTCAACTTCCTCCGCAGTTATTATCGCGCTTCGAAGAGGAACCCTTAGAAAACCTGGACTGCGGCGGAAGACCTCCAGTCTGTTGTGACAGCTTTCGATTCACACAATTGTGTCAATAAACCATTTAAAGCACCCACAAGAGATGATCCATGACTTTGAGAAGAGATGGAGCAGGTCCATCTGATCCTGCAATCTAATCCAACTCCAACAATCCGTTTTCACTTCTGACTTCCGTACAAGAGGCTGATACCAATAAATGGCTGTAGAAGATGTTCGACCATTGGCCGAGAAGGAAGCTCGTAATTCTGGTCAATTAAATTGCTTGTCAAAGCGTTCAAACCAACGCTCTAAGCGGTTCCACAGGTTGTGAATAGATTGACCCCTCTACTCGAATATAGTTTCTCTAACACCAGGTCTCCTGCTGCCCGTCTCCCGCATCAGACGGCAGTTTTCATCTATCACGTATTATAAGACCTACAGGTTTTGCAGTTTCTCTTCAGGCTAACACCTAATTTTGTCTCCACATCTATACAAACCTTGTCGTGTTGGCTTCCAGCTTGAGCTTGCTAACTATCCCCTAGAAGTTCCAGTGACTGTATAGAGACCCACTGTCTAGGCTGGTAATTGGAATTGATACAAAACAATATATCTGCTACTGACAACCTCTGCTGAATATGCGATCGCTGACCAACTGATCCGTGAATTGTGTTACACAGCTAAAACATCTGGCTTCACGATATGACCCGTGTCTTCGCATGCGCCAGCTAAAGCATATATACAGCTCAGCGCATACAGTTGCATGGTCGGAGACAAGACCTGTCCGTAAACTCGAGCTGCAGTTTAGAATGTAGCTTCTCCAACGGGAACCGGGCGATCGGTTTCCGTCTTCAGTTGATCCGACACTGGTTCGCGCCAGGTATCTACCTAGTGTGTTCTCCGCCGGATGTTGATGCTTCCAAAAATAAACCAGCATCTTCACACAGATGTAACAACCATTCATCGTTTTCAGCACGGAAGCTTATTCTATGTTAACCGCCTGGATACAGCTCATACTTGGATAGTTGACCAATGTTGACTGTCAAATCATCAGCCAGCACTACATTATTTGTGCTTCTTTTATGAAGGAGGAGCTCGTTCAGTTGACAATAGAAGTTACCTTTCTCGGAATAAGCGCTACCATATATGGAAACTTAAGCAACAGTGAAAACATGCACCAATAGATCCCGAGCAGCTTTGGAACACTAAAGAGGCCAATCAGTCTGGCCGCATCAGACGAATGCCGAGAAACGTTTACAAGGCACTCGCTGGGTTGTGTCAGACCATGCGAAGAGTTAACGAAATCACTTGGAGGCAATTCGGTGTTGCTCCACGCAACACTGAGATCCCATAAACGATTTCGTCTACCTTTAGACTCATCAAATAGAAATAGATTTAGATGAGGTGGAATTCGGGGCCTAGTGATGCCTTGATCACTATGGGTCTAAGATCCGTGAACGACGCATGGCACAGCGGTAAGCAGTTCAAAGTTGGATTTGGAGTACCCGCCGTGTGGTTGGATTGAACAATGAACAATGAATTTATACGGGTCAAGAAGCGTTGCTTTACAAGCCCCGTTGGATAGTTGGTGGGGATATCAACATAACAATAATGATGCAAAGGATAGTAAAATAGTTAACACTTTAAATACGAAAATAAGGACTTATCGTTTGCTTCGCTGTAGTCCTGCGATCCACATACCTTCACAACACCCACAGTTAACAACAAATAATTCCAGGGTAAACTCCAGGTGTAGGATGGAGACATAGTGTTAAGTAACAAAGTGTAAGTGGATGAGGGCATCGTCCAACCGTCTTTTAAATATTGTTAGTGTCGGTGCACAGACGACCGATTCTGGGAGAACATTCCACGGGTGACAGACACGGATGGAAAAGAAATTTCTGCGGCACTCCAGGCGGATATACTGTACAGCGAGTTTCAATGAGTGACCCATCGGCGTTGTATTGGTGCTGAGTTGTTTTAAAGGGCGGCACACATGATGTGGGTCTCGCAGAATCAAGTATGTCATAATCAGGTCGCCTCGTAGCCTGCGATAGCTTCCACTGAACAATCCTAGTCGTCGCAGCCTCTCCTGGTAGGACCGATTGCGCATTCCAGTTACGTTCTTAGATGCCCGGCGTTGAGGCTGCTCCAGTGCGTTAACGTCGTGTTTCAGCCATGGATGCCAGGCTTGGATTGCATATTCGACGTGGGGGTGAACATAGGCACTGAGCATTAGTCGAAATATGGAGCTGTTTATTTGTCCAAATGCCCGCCTCAACAGCCCAACGTGTTGATTCCCGGTCTTCGAGGCCTTTTCCGATTGCCTGGAGCAACCCAAGTCATCTTGCACCAGGACACCCAAGTCACGTTCGAGAGTTGAATGTTGCAGTACATCCGTTCCGAGTCGGTATGAGTAGCTGCCCTGATGTCGGATGGAAAGCACCTTGCATTTACTGACGTTGAAATGCAATAAGTTTTGGATCGACCATTGATACACTGTATCTAAGTCACTTTGGATCACATGTTGGTCGGCGTTCTCCTGGATCCTGCGCCAGATCTTGATATCGTCGGCAAACATTAGGAAGTTTGAAGCGATTCTTTGTGCAAGGTCATTAATAAACACCAAAAACAAACGTGGACCTAGAACTGAGCCTTGCGGCACACCACACTCGACTTGTATGGGGTCCGATAAAGAGCTCCGAACTCTGACGTTGAAGTAGAAAGTTGGCGATCCAACTTAAAAGAGGGTCACCGATCCCGTAATGCTGCAGCTTGGATAGTAGTATCCGATGGTCTAGACGATCGAAAGCCTTGGAAAAATCCAGGTAGATCACATCAACCCCTTCTCCAGCGTCGGCTGCCTCGGTCCAACTACTGCATGCAATTAGTAAATTCGTTGTACATGACCGCTGTCGACGGAAACCGTGCTGTTCAGGAGTGATGAGGTTGCAGTTTTCCAAATAGCACACCAGTGCATCGGCAACTATAGATTCCATGACCTTAGATAGTATAGGAAGAAGGGTTACTGGGCGGTAGTTGGAGGGATCAGATCTGCTTCCACCTTTGTGAATCGGGCTTATTATTCCAAGTTTCCACATGGCGGGAACTTGGTTCTGGTCTAAGCAGTGCTGGAAAAACTGAGCTAAATGTCCTGCCAGTTGGTTTGCTGCTACTCCCAATGCCTCAGGACGAATGGCGTCGACACCCGGCGAGCTGTGTTTGCGTAGAGAGGTCAGCTTTTGCAACACAGCCTCTGCGGTAAAACTGATGTGGGTTAGTCCTGGTGAGCAGAAGACAAAGCTTGGTAGATCGCTTGGTGGCAAGACCGTTTGAAACGTGGGGGCGTATTGGATCTGCAGCGCGTTTGCAGCTTCCATAGACGTGCTTGTTGGGCCATCAGCCGTCTTGAGTGGAGGAAATCATTGCCTCACCTTTCGTAGGCTATTAACGTGCTTGTACAGCAGTTTGTGGTTAGCACTGAAGGTTTTTGCGATGTTCTGCTGATAGGCGGCTTTGTCTTCTCTTAACAGTTGAGTGCAGTGGTTACGTTGGGCTACGTATTTGTCTCACGTTTCTGGTGCTGGAGCTTCTCTGTACACTCGCCATGCTGCGTTGCGTACTGTCATCCATTTTCGGGTTCTGCTCCTAACGAAAGAAACGGATTTGCACTTATTGTAAGCTTTTATCTCTGAAGCCTGTGCAATCAGCTGACTGAATGTGTTGACGAACTCGAGCCAGGCGACTTCCGGGGGTTCTGCTTCGAGGAAAGACCATGTTGTGGCGCTGACTAGCTGGGAGAGTCGGTCGTACCTTGTGATGGTTCGCACAGTCTCATCTTTATCATTCCGATATTCTGCATAGCAGACGAAGTTGAAACTGATCACTGCGTGATCACTGCGACCCAACGGGCAGTCTAAAACCAACGCAACAATCATATGGTCCTCGTTGGTAAGCACAAGATCCAACACAGATGGCCTGTTACCAGTTCTGAACCGAGTGGGCAAAGTGATGTGGTTGTAAAGAGGTGCAGTAGTTACTAGATCTTGTAAATCGGTTTTGAATTGTTCGCCGGTTGTGGCAAGGGCTTCTAAACGAAGTACGTTGAAATCACCCATGATAAGAATGTGAGTGTACTTCGGTTGCAAACTGAACCTTAAAGCAGCCATTAGGTGGTAGTCGGTTTCGGGTGTTGAGTTAGGGGCGCGGTACACCAAGATAATAAGGCAAGCGTCCCTGCCTTTTAACTGCAAGCGGCACCAAAGAGAGTCGGGGAACTGCGAATCTGAATCCTCCACGGCTTCACACTGTAAGTCGTTTCTGTAATACAGGATTACCCCTCCTCCTTTTGTGAGCCTATCGTTCCGGATCAGCGACATGCCAGATAGCGACACTTCAGCGTCCGTCATTCCCGTGTGCAACCATGTCTCGGTGATACCAATGACATCATATGACCCGGAAGCTTGGCGATCTTTCAGTTCAGCCAGTTTGTTAGAAAGTCCCTGAGCATTTGTATACAGGCAGGCCAGTTTCTTGGTCTCTAGGAGCCCGCAGAGAGGTGAAGCTGTCAAGTGTGGGAGAATGCCGACCGATGGGAGGTCGGCAGTTATTCGTTTTTTTTGTTGGGTCAATGATACCTCGTTTGCAACTTGATTCGGCCAAGGTGCGTCCCAGCCTTCGTTTAGACCTACTTCAGAGTCAATTAAAGCAGCAGTCAAGTTACACTTCTGTACACTAGTCAGGATGCTTGCTGCTTCAGTTGCTTTAATACTTGAGCTGTGCGAATTGTTTGCGACCTTTAACCGAATTTCGGAAGGAAGATGTTTTCGATTTCTCCGCCATCGATCCAAAACATCCTTTGCTTGTTGCTCTGACTGAACCACAAGTTTTAGGATTCTAGGGCCGCATCCTCTATAATTCGATGAGAGAGGTATCCTGATGAGCGATAGTGCCACAACATCATCCAAAGAAAGTGTTTCACGAATGAACCGCCACTGTTCTAAATCGTGCTTTCCGGTATCTTGAACATGGTTAGAAGGATGTTCTGGCACTCCATGTATGAAGACTGTGTTTAGGCGGTCTTGCTTGCTGTGCCCCTCTTCGGTGTTACTTTTTGATTGTCGCGCGCTCCAAGGGACATCAGGATAGATACGTATCGCACAGGATTCGTGTTTTAGCGCGCTTGCGGACAGCAAAACATTTTCTACGTCGGTGGAGGATTCTAGAGTTACTCGGATAAGTCTGGGTTCACCATAGTGTGGCGAGTTCGGATGACGAGTAATTCGTAACAAGTTTACGGGCTTGGCTTTGATACTCATCTGCATACACAATGAGTTCCATTGGTCTTGGTCGTCTGATAACTTATCCCGCAATGTGATGGCGGTAGATTCAGGGACATTTGAGCATACAACAGTCCGGGCACTGTTGTTGGATCCCTTTTTAATCGATCTACAAGGTATGGTACGCATTTGTATTGACTTGTTGACAAGTGATTGTTTGCTGTTTTTCTCTCCATTTGCGTTAACGGTGTTTACAATGGAAGAGTACGCAACGGCGTCCTCTCGGTGGACCCTTGCAGCAATCTCTGCATATGTAACCGATGTTCTGGGAGGCTTAGTCTCGACAAGAGGTATTTGAGCTCCAGGTACCAAGGGTTGGTGTTTGGCCGCTCCATCCTTGTTAATACTAGATGTCAGGTCTAGTGGAATATGCTTAACCAGAAGTTTTGAATGGTGCCTGATTTTCGTTGCTGTGAGTACTGCTTGATTCATGTAGGTACAGTCTGTTTTCGCCCGGCGTTCTACCAAAGTAGGAGAAGACAACGGAGATGGAGACATGGCTGATTGCGGTGCAGGCGAAGCGATTTGTTCAGCATTCCGTTGCTCTGCAGCCGCTACGCTTCTGTGGTCCATACTCGCTCCCATTGAAGTAATCTCATTGTTTATCCTCTGCTCTGCTTCTGCGATTGACCGGTCGCATTTCTCAACTAGGATAAGGAAGCACTTAACGAGGGGGATGGTGGAACACGCAGTACAGAACCAAAATGCATCTTGGGAGCTATTTCGCTCCCGTAACTGTTGTTGGGACACATTTGCACATTTCGTATGGTACCATTCCAAACAGTGCGAACAAGCTAGACCGATTTTTACTACCCGATGACATTCTCCTAACCCGCAAATGCCTTTCGATGGGAGTCTCTTCGGGTTTCGCCTTTCTGCCATTCAGTTTGCTGTCGTTACCTGACCCAGTAGTTGGTTAGCGTTCTGTACTTTTACAGCTTTGAGAGCGGCGCACATCGGTCAGGCGAGCGTGGTGGTTGCAAGGTCAAATGAGCGGTCGGCGTGGTCGCCCGGTCCGTGTGATGGGTAATGCAGCCGCACTGGCTGACAAGGTAACGAGGAGTGGCGAGTGACTGCAACCTGAACAGAGCGCTGAACACAGATTCTTTCACAGCTGG